>OY735234.1:4568078-4593078 GCA_963457665.1 Thysanoteuthis rhombus | reverse complement strand
TTGTCATTGTATGTACATCTTTACACACACATATGTGTGCGTGGCATCGTTTATGTATGCGTCTATATATGTCATAAAATATGTACATTATGATAAGGATATATATATATATATATATATATATATATATATATATATATATATATATATATATATATACATCCCTCCTATCTCTATTACTATATGTATATATATGTGTGTGTGTGTGTGTGAGAGTGTGTGTGTGTGTGTGTGTGTGTGTCCATAGAAGAATAAGTTCTTCACGGTGACTCGAACAGAGACGTTCTGACGATTGCACCACCGGCATGAAACTCAAAAGTTGCTGCAAAGAATTGTATTTTCTATGTACACCTAGTTACGTATGCTCTATCCCCGATATCGTGCACTCTTCAAACATATCTCAACTCTCCAAAGATAATAACAATAAATACTCTGGGAAGCTTTTCAATTTTTTTGTGTCACATCAGTCACTTTGATACAATGTATAAATTGTCTCTTGATAGGATCATTTGTTGTTTACAAAGTAACTGTTTAGGGAATTTTAAAAACAAATTAGTTTTAATAACGTGATACCCAGCAGTGCTGATCAAACACCACCTCCCTTTCTTTTCTATATAGCTCATGTCATACATGTGGTTTGTCATTTTATATTGGGTATAATAAGTATTTCATATGGACATCATTTTATACAACATATCATTTATTTTTTGAAAAAGGGCTTACGTACGTACGTTACCCAGAAAACGTACTTGACGATGAAGGGTCAATAAGTATATCAAGATATGTAACAAGCTGTTTGTGTCATTTCTATTGAATTATACACACACACACACACACACACACACACACACACACACACACACACACACACATATACGCAATATAAATATGTGTATGAACATGTATACACGCTAACACAAACTTCTAAGTATATGTGTTTATTTATACTTGCACCCATGCACACTCAAGAAAAACTTGTCATACGCCGTCTTTTGGTCACTTGGTTAGTTATGCAAAAGAGACCATCACGTGACCAACGTCTGATAAATTGATAAGACATTTCTCACGCTTTTGTTGGACAGTGATAAGTCTGAATTTCGAAAAAAAAAAAAAAGAAAAGCAAGCACGAAGACTGCCGGAAACCGACCGATGGGACGATTTAGCATAAAATCGCATTGCAAAATAACCACTCTGCAAAAGACACATATCCAAAGGGATATTCTCAAGAAGCAAAATAATACGTTTTTAGACGAAGTAAAGAGTAAAAGTAAAAAAAAATTCAGCCTTGTATCTCCGTTGTTGCGATCTTCACGACGGTTTCAAATTATTTCAGCACTGAAACCAAAAGACGACATCAGAGAAAAGTAAGTTCAAGAACGTTGGGTTGAAACGGTTACTACAAAAGAGAGTTTTCAATTGATGGCTAATACCTGCACCTAGCTGGAGGACAGGTGAAAGAAAAGTGTATCAAGATGTACAAGGATCGACAGGTGCGGACAGATTGATAAGAAAATATTCAAAAACATAGATAGATTGATAGATATGAACAGAGACAGGTAGATAGATAGATAGATAGATAGATAGATAGATAGATAGATTTTTCCTATCCAATCGAACCCCCCCCCCTTTGCTCTCATAATGATCCCTCTTTTTCTGGTCAAAGTGAAGAGGAAATAGTAAGAATAGAATAGAATACCGGTGACATGGCCGGAGCTAGAGGGTGCCTTTTAATACAATGATGTACAAACCGGTGATTTCAATACTTACCAACTGTGATTACTTCTGATATTATTTCGCCGTAGTTGAAGTTAGTGGAGTTTTTGTTTTGTCGTTGGACCGGCAAAAGTTACATACGTTATTTTACATGCTTTATAAATATAATGTAAATATAATGTAAATATAATGTAAATATAATATTTTTTTAAACGTGTTTCTAATCAGCCTCCGTAGCAATTCAAGAATATTTATTAACCACAAGATGAGAAGCTAAAATAGCGTTTGCGGTGAGCCGTTACAGTGGCTTCTTTCTTTCTTTCTTTCTTTCTTTCTTTCTTTCTTTCTTTCTCTCTCTCTCTCTCTCTCTCTCTCTCTCTCTGCAAGTTTACCTCCTATCATCACCAATCCTCCGACAATTCAGTCTTTCCATCATCACCTCTTTTTGAGTATTTGAACACTCAAAACTTCTTCCAATATTAAATTAATGGTGATTCGCCAATTCGGCTTTGGAAAAAGCTCTATTGCAACAATCTACTTTTGATTGGTGGAGAAAACCTTCATTTTTGTAAAACGTCATGTTGACAAAATATCTTGACAGCCGCCCCAGGACAATCATCGCTTTCGCTACCTTAATCACAAAATACAGGTTGTTTCAAATCATAATTGCCAAAATAAGAAAACATAGGACAAAGAAATTTCTCGTGGGACATCTCGTCAGCTAATTAATGCAGGTCATCCCTCCCATGTGGTCAAGCATTTTGAACTGTGGTCGATTTGTCATGAGTAGATTTTGAAGATTCTGGCTAAAATGTATTAGATCTGTGATCTTCTCTTGTAGGATAGCTGTCAGTTTGTTTTTTGTTTTGTTTTTTGTTTTGTTTTTTGTTGTTTTGGGGTTGTTTTTTTTTGCACATTCTTTCTTTTATAATCAAAAATGGCTCAAAAATGTCGCTTCAATTCACATTAAGACACTGACTTAGTCCTGATATTCTCAAAGCTTTTCCTTGTCTTGTAATCTGGGGTGGTATAGAAATCCATCATCCTTGGAAAAGGCACTGTTTTGTCCTAGTAAACTTCAGTTAATAGTTTTAAAACGATGCATCTGCAAAATTCATATGCTACGTCTATCCGGAAATTTATTTTTGCAACCAATCACGGAAGACCTTATTGCACAGGTGTGGACACACACTCTGACGTGTTGTTACTCAGTCGACTGTTTGACGTCATGGAGTGAACTTGTGAAGAGTGTAAATAGAATAAACAATTTTAAAAAATGGGACTGTGGCAGCCAAATGAGAAATTTGAATTAAAGCAGTTATTTAGTTCTTTGAATTACCGGCAACTATTAAGCTCAATGGTGAGAGCAATGCTCCATTGAAGCAGCTACCTTATTGGTCACAGGTTCAATCCCGTAGCTGCGCCATTTCCTTTAATTGTTTATTCGATTTACGCCGTCAAAGCCAAATGATACATTTACCGTGTAACAACAGGAAATCATTTCAAAAATAGTTTCAAAGTAATGCAACCTAATAATTTCTGTCAGTGATACATATGTAATATTTCCAAATGTTCGCGTTGAGCCTTCACAAATCATAGCCTCTGTTCCTTTTTCCTATCTCCACGTAATTATTTTCCTGCACACTTTGTTTTATAACGTTTTACCATTTTTTTTTTCTTGCTGTGTCTTTTCCCATCAGCTTTCACTGCTATTGGCCAGTTCCTTACATACAACATTTTTTTTAGCCGTAGACAATCCTTTTTCTGAAAGCCATTCATCTAGTCTTTTTCTTTTTAATTCACCTTCCATTTAAGAAAATCTTTCACATCGGTAATCAACCACCCAGCCGAGCATTTAACCGTGTATCGTCCAAGATTCCCATCTTCATCATCGTAAATGTGAACATGTGTGTTCTTTTTGCCCTTGATTTTTCGTCCTTGTATAAGACTTGGTGACATAGGCCCTTGGGGCAAAGAAACCAAGAGCAGGAGAGAAATTCAAATTCGAACGCAAATTAGCCACCTTACCAGTGTGCTTCAGTTGATCTCGACAAATGCATTCTTAAATTCAGTTCCTTTCTCTTCTTTGTTTTTTCTATTTTACTTTGAAGTATTTTCGTCTATTTCTTCGGGTTTTTTTATACATTCATTCCCAAGTCATTTCCTTTCTTGTCTTTTTATTGTTCTTTCTTCTCTTCCTTTCTTTTTTTTTTTATTCATTTCCCTCTTTCATTCTTTTTTTAGTGTTATATCTTTTCTTTCTTCGTCACGTAGTTATTTTTCTTTCAATTTATTTCAGGTTATCTTTTTACGTTATTCATTTCTTTTCAAATCATTCACTGTCTTCCTCTTTGAATTTCCCTTTATTTCTACCTCTCCATTTTCCTTCTTTTACCCTTCCTTTCTTTCTCTTGTATTTCAGTCATTTTCTTTTTCTTCTCCGTTGAGTTATTGTCTATTTTTCTCATTTTCGCATTGAGTTGTATTCTTTGTGACAAGTGGCAAGAGTCCAGTGTTACGGACAGCGAACCAAAAAATCCCACTGTTCATTATTGAAGAAGATATATTCCAAATGGTCAACTGTTTTTCCACTTTAAATTGTTTGTATCAATTCGGCACGTCATTATCAGTGGGGTGGGGGCTTGCCTCCACACTGATTTCATTTTATTCTGTTCACTTTTTAGTCACCCTGTTTTCTTTCACTGGCAGGATTCAATCAACACTCTACTGCATACTTTGTATATCAAATTAGGTACACATGTATACAGTGTACGCATGCAACATCATTACATCGTACTGTTGTCCATGGACACATCTTCATGCATCATCTTCATCACTAACCCAGACTCATAGCTGCACCCAACACCTGGGACACAATATATATATATATATATATATATATATATATATATATATACACACACTCATTATTGTGACGTCCACTGACAGCTGTTTCGTTGTATTACAACTCTTCAGTGTGGCTATAGACCATCCGTTATCCCATCCAGTACCCACGAGGCAGGATTGAAACCTTCGCTTCAGACTCGGAGATTGATATCCTACCTCTGCTAGGGAGCTGGACGGTCAGTAAGGCTGAATTTAATCGATACATATATCTAGTTTAAATTCCCTGTCCACTAGAGTACTCTATTCCTATAGAAGAGCATTGCATAAGCTTACAATAGATGAGTTACCTCACTTCAAGAGTGCTCAACCCTGAATAGAGGATCATTATATATATATATATATATATATATATATATATATATACATATATATATATATATATATATATATATATATATCAACAACTATCCATTGAATGCTCGACACCACCTCTCCATTCTAAAAAAATTTTAAAACACAGCCAAACTATCCATGAAACTGACCATCTTCATCCTGACCCCTCCTCTCACAGACCCTTCTTATTTCAGAACAATCAGGCTCTTGCCTACACAGATACGCCAACAATCACTCCCACTCTTACTAAACGACCTTTAAAACTCAAACAAGTGAACTGCATACAGTTTTCACTGCAGACGCTGAAAAGGGTGGCTGGCATCCACTGAAATGCATCAGAACATACCCTAGTGAATTTCTGATGTGTTTTTCTCTCAAATTTCTCTCTACTATCCAATTCAACTTTCAGACAGATTATCTCATCTACACAACACACACACACACACACACACACACACACACACACACACATATATATATATATATATATATATATATATATATATATATATATATATGTTGAGTACCGCATTTTTCAATGTATTATAGATAATCCCGTACCTGGAATTATGTATGAAAATATGTATGACAATCATATTTTCATAGATAACACTGAGCATTATTTTTTACCGGGAAACCTGCGGGAAAATGCAGATTATGCGTGGGGAAATACAGTATGTGGTTATTATATCCAGCAATATTATTGAATGGACTATAGCTACAGTTTTTTACGTAATTTTAAATAATTAGCATTTGCACTCACGCAGTTTGATATTGTGTGATATCAATTGCTTGAAAGGAAAAAGGAACTTCTCAATATTGTTTAATTTAAAATTTCTACTTTGACAAATCCAATGGGTTAAACATGATAGTATGATAAATTTGATTCAAATACTATCATTTTCCTCATCGTCTATTTGATATTATAAAGAGAGAGAAAGAGAGAGAGAGAGAGAGAGAGAGAGAGAGAGAGAGAGAAGGGGGTTGTGTGTGTGTGAGAGAGAGAGAGAGAGAAAAACACGCACACACACACACACATACAGTACAAAACGAAAACAGGCACAGAGAGAGGAATGAAGAGAGGGGTCAAAGTTTGTGGCCATGTTTTTTAAATCTTCTTTTTACCTAACTAGGATTAAATCATGTTTTAGGAGGATTTTTTTCCAATTTAGGATCTTTTTTTCTGGAGGTATGTCTGTCACTGGATAGTGGATATTAGGCGGGGGGAGGGTAAGCAGTCAGGTCACCGTTCATGCTTTACGGTGTTTAATTATTTTGTGTGCAGTGAATGCGGGTCTCTTCCGTTTGGTCGTTAATGTGCATAAAATCGCCTTCAGGAAAGAAAGAAGAATGGGCGAACGAAAAACAGAATGAAATTGAAAAATGACGTGAAAATGAAAAATGAAAATGGAAGACAAAAAGGAGTGAAGGGAAAGACGGTGAAAGAGTGACATTTGAATCTTATGAAGAAAAAATAGAGTGATTGAGAGGAGACCTGTAATTTGGGGAGTGGAAAACAATGATGAGATGAAAAATGAGATGAAAAGAAAGACAAGAAAAAAAAGGACAAAGAAAAAGAAGATAAAAAAAGAAAGAAAGAAAAATGAACGAAAAGGGAACACCAATAAAAAAGAGGAAAGAAAGAAAGGTGATGAAGAAAGAAAAAGAAAGAAAAGATAATCAAAGAAAAAGGAATACCCAAAAGAAAGAAGAAAGAAAGTCAAAAGAAGAAAGAAAAAAGAAAGAAAGAATAACAGAGGACAAAAAATAGAAGGGGAAAAGAACAATGGATAGATGATCAAAAAAAAAAGGGAATGAACGAAAAAGGAAAGAAATTATGAGGGTTAAAAAATAATTTTTTTTAATAAATGCCATAAAAATATTCAAAAATAAAAGCAGAAATGGTCGAAAGGAGAAAAAAAATGCTATCAAAATTGCGTGTTAGAATCGGGGCCAGGGTGACAGAAACCCCTCAATTCTTATTAGAAAAAACAAATGCAACCAGCGAAACACGAAGCAAAAGGAGAGAAAAAAGACGAGAAAAAAGGGAGGTAACCCAAAATAATCAAAATGAAAGAAGATACAATAAATATAAAAAGCTGCAACGAACAGGAGGCATAAACGTCAAATTGACTCATTAACCCCTACTTTTTTACTTATTTATTCAGTTCCCCAACCCTAAGAATCCACCAACAATCCCAACTCCCCTTTTAGAACCACCCGACTGATCCACACCCGTCCCTAGTAAACTGCCGAACCGCTCTCACCTCTCACTTTTCTTTCTCTCTCCACAACCCATCACCCCTTTGTAATTAAGCTTAACAGGAAATTTAAGGGTGAAAACCTACCATTGGAGTGTGTAATGGAACTATCTAAGACACAAAATGAAAGAAAGAAATGCCATAAAACAGTCAATGGGGCTTGACCGTAAGCAAGAGAGAGGGTCACAACGATAGGCACACATGCATAGGTGGCGTGCCTTTAGGGCAAATCGGTGTCGAGCTTGTTCGCCCTCTCACAGCATCCTGGTGCCATTAGTCAGTGTTCGAGATCAGGTTTGAAACAACCACTCGATCTAAGAGAATTCCATCTTTGCCGGACTGAATCTTCGGATAATTTGTTTTTCTTCTCCTTTTTTTTTTTTTTTCTTTTTAATACTGTTCTCAGCGCGTGACTTCGTGTGGATATTGATAGCGATTTAGTTGTCAATTTCTAATTTAAACAAGCCTTCAAACTTTGCTGGAATGAATCCTCTGACATTGTACATTGTCTTTTTTAGGATATGCCTCTCTTGGCAAATCTGTAGAGCTTCAGGCTCCACATGGAAATTCAAGTTTCGGCTAAGACAAATTAATGTTGAATTAAAACGTATCGGGTACAGCGTCCTTTAGAAAATTAGAACTACATTCACTTCCGATAAAATGAGGTGATGGATAAGAAATTGTCAAACGAATCATACTGAAATAATTTTGTGACTGAAATTTGCCATTCCACAATTCTTTTGCTTCAGAATGACTCTATGCATTACTGATCAGAGGCGATTGTAGTATCTGATAGCAACATGTACTCGTTTACTAGATTTAACCCTATACGACTCTAGAATTAGATACAGCATGCGTATTATGCAATGTAAAATACGATCGATACTTTTGTGCAGAGAAATTCCTTAATCTAGTGTTATTCAGAATGTCATGTCCCTTCATGAATATTGAATGAAGATCAATGCCAGAATTGTACGTTTGACGTCAGAATGTTGAGATAAGAAAACCCTATTAATTATGTATGTGTGTGTGTGTATGTGTCAATTAATTTGAATTTTTATCTACTTGTCAAAGAATCTATTTATTTTTAAACCAGTATGCACATCTTATAGCAATGATCAACAAGCTAAACAATGCAGCACTTTGGGGTGATCAATTAAAACGTTGAAAAAAACGTTGATCAATAAATAAGTTACTTCTCTCGCCTTTAGTTGGACAATGGTCCCTAAAAAAATGTCTTAATTTTCTATAACAACAACTAAAAAGCAAAACAAGCTCCAATGCTGCTGGATAATAACTAAGGGAGAAATTTAGCACAAACTTACATTGCAAATTGACCCACACTAAAAACCTATTATGGAAGGGAACTTAAAAAAAACGTTTTTTGTAGACATGATAAGTGGTAAATATTCGAATTTTCAGCCCTCTTGCTCAGTTGTGCGGACCGTGCTTGCGATGCATACATAGCCAATCAACCAATCAGACCAAGTTAAAAGCTGACGAAAACTATGTTGATAGTCATGGTTAACGATTCCTAACACCCACCCAGACACCTTCACGTGTATCCACGTACGTGCCAGCTAAGATAATTGCTGGGGGCCTAAATTTCAGAGATTGAAAATCACAGCAGGTGAAAATGGCTTGATTATCAGTCAATCCGTTCGTATAAAATCATTAACTTGATTTCGAATTGTCAGAAAAAAAAGTTTGCTGCATTTTAGTAAGGAAAGAATTAAAAAGACTATCTAATCTGCTGTCTGCATTTGAAGACGGCCGTCCAGGTTCAGACCCGGTCATTGATTACGTATTATTTGCCGCTAACATTGCAATCAGAAGGCCCAACACCCCAGACTCTCTTTGGTACCATTCCCCGAGTGTATACACAAATAAAACTCAATTTGAGACCCAAAAATTACTCGGATGTTTTTTTCGGTTATTCAGTCTCTTCTTTCCTCAACAAGTACACCAGGGCACATGTAAATGATAAAGAATGAAAGAGACAGTGAAACAATTCATACTACACATAAAATAGTATTCATTTTCAATAATGATAGATGGGAGCTATGAAAATACTATTCAATATAAACCACATTTTGCAGCATCCAATTAACATCGAAATTATTAATGAATTATTGGTCTGTTAGATTAGCTCGTTGAATCAATTCCCTACGCCGAAGCAAACATTGATATTTACAGAGCGCAGTTTAGTAGAGCTCATGCCACTTACACAGGGCACCAAGTGTGTAACAAAATCCCTACAGTAAAAGTGGTCTGCTAGATTATTTTGCTAACTACTGCTACAAAGCATAAAACCGACAGTATGGTCGAGGCTGAAAAATAAAACAGTAATAATTAATAAAGGAGTAATTGGATCCAATATTTTTCCTCTTCTGCATTGTAACTATATGTTCACACCAGACAATATCTGCGAAATTTCAGAATGAATTTCAATGACATTTTGGAATAGTGGGCTATGGACTGAAGAAGGATGGATAAAAATTTTGGATTGAACCTGCGATTATCTTTCGATTCAGAGATATTTTTCATAGGTCAAGTGGATACTTCTAAATATGGATAATCGAAACTTACACAGTTACCTAACTTGAAACGTAGCTGTATATGAATTGGTTTCATTCAGTTTCTAGATAGTGTATGGTGTTATGCTCTCTTTGAGAAATTTTCTACTTATTTTATTAGATTATTTTTTCATGTTCCTAGCATTTTTCTCTCTATGAATGCATTATCCAATGCAGCTTCAAATATATCTTGGACGTCCCTCGATTATTCTTATACTTCAGGACTTGAAATTTCTTCAGTCGGAAATGAAGCATTGTATTTGTTCATTAGGCACTGACTTTTTTTTTCCAGTCCCGCCGGCTGCTTCAAGGAAGTGGGTGTCGGGATGAGGGTGTTTTTCTCTTTCTATTTAACATCGACTCTTAACTTGCACCACGGTTGGATAATGGGCTTTAAATCAAGGGTATTTTTAACTTTATGAAAAAAGAGTTACACTGCAGGAAATTGAGGAACTGTGAGTCACTTAACCATTCTGGTTGGCAACCGTTTCAGTTAGCGAATGTTTTATTTTTATAGACTGGGCTGATCCTGGCATAAGGCTACAATTTACGAGGCATACCAGGGTGAATCAATAATTCTGTAATCCTGCACGTATAGCGATACCTTGAATAGTGCATTTTTTATTTGTGTGGGTTTCAATGTAGTGCACATATGGTTTTGTTGTTCAAACAAGTAAAACTAAGTATGAGCTGGAAAAAAACCTTTCTGGTCATAAGACCTTGAACAGGGCAGTTTTGAACAGTGCAGACAAATTTTGGAACGAATTAACCACAGAATTCAATGTATCAGTGTTGTTTAGCTGAATTTTGATCTGAAATTCGTTACTGTATATAGTTCAATCTACGAGATTATTATTCCCAACTGAGAGAGAAAAGGAATTCTTGTGCGCCCGACATGTAATGCATTTGCCAAATAAATGACTTTTCTGGTATACAGTATACAGTATACAGTATATATATATATATATATATATATATATATATATATATATATATATATATATATATATATATATATATATATATATATATATATATTGTATACCACAAAAGTCATATATATATATATATATATATATATATATATATACATATATACATACATATATATATATATATATATATACATATATATATATATATATATATATATATATATATATATATATATATATATGCAGTACACGTTAAAATGTCACAGAATTTGCCCCTATGTATACGAGGGTGCATCAATAAGTCTATAGACTAACATCATTATTAGCCAAATTATGAACTGGGATATTCACTATTCATTGTTCGATCTCCAGGATTAATATTCACCACCTAATCAAGAGCGTTGGCGAGAAATGGGATTATGCTGGGAAATGAACATTCGATGTGAAAAATAGATGCTTTTTTCATCATTGTGCTATGGACTTATTGATTCACCTGCTTATGTAGAGTACTGAACTTGATATGAACAACTTAGCAAACTGATCTCGCAAAACATAGATAGGGAGTTCCATCTCAACTAGATACTTGTAGCTCTGTGGCAAAACTGAGCAACTCTTAGTAAATTCTATAACTTAGGGCAAATATGACGCTCTGACATGTAGGACGCGCTATATAAAAAGTGAAATCGATGATGGGTGAGGTTAATAAGTAGATTCTGAGATAAACTGGAAGCCCAAACGTTACTGTTCAAGACGCAGAGTGGTTTTGAGGGTCAGATTTTTTAAAAAAGACAGAAACGGTGTCATAAAGGGAGGTGAGTCAAATGGGATATCCTCATTCATGCATAATACTAATTAGTTAGAATCCTTGGGTTTTCAAAAACAATTAGACCTGATTGGGTAATACAAACATACGTTATTCAAATGTAAATGGGCTTTTTGTTTTTTTGATTATAGATAAACATCATATTTCCAATTGCTGATGAGTGCATTAGGCACAAAATGTTAACATTCACCAGGTATACATCCTTGTAATTCTATTTTTATATATTGATATCCTTATTTAATATATTATTAATATTAATTGAGCACTATGATTAAACATCTGCAACAGATAAAATCTGTTCTCTCTTTATTCTTGTATTTTGACAAACTAGAAATATATTATGAACAATACATAAAATCATAAATTCCGTTATATTATGGAGTAATTTATTTGAGATGATCTCCCATCATTACACGGTTGATGTATCACTCGCCCTAGACATAAATAGAACAAACAATTAGATAAAATTGGGCTGCTGACTGTTTGTCGTATTGGAAGAGACGTATAGACCGAGAATGAACGAGATGAGAATTTTGAGTGAAAGCAGTTATTTGGGCCTTTGCACTACAATGGTAAGAACATTTCTACGTTGGAGTTGCTGCCCTATCAGTCCCTGTTCAATTCCTGCAACGGCGCGATTTTCTCTAATTGTTCATTCTATTTACGTTGTCTTGAGAGAGTGATACATTAATCGTGTAACTACGGATGATCATCTCAAATCAGTTCCTACATAATATGACACATTTCATAATTACTCTGTTGGATCATATGTATCCATTTCTAAGTGCGCACACACACACACACACACACACACAAAATGCTTTTATATATATATATATATATATATATATATATATATATATATATATATATATATGAATAACGTAAGAAAGCTACGATGAAAACCGAAGATTTTATCATTATAGCGCCTTAGGACTGAAGTGTCATATACTCCGATGAATAATTACCAAAACTACCTCTATCCCCAATTTCTACATATCTCGACATCTAAAATACATTGCACATATAACATGACTGGGAATTTTTCCATTACAAAAACAACTGCTGTTTAGAACGGATGTAAAAAATATAATCAAGACTTATGGAAGAAATACGAAAAACAAACATTACTGTCGACTACACAACTCCAACGTGAGATTCAGAATAAATCTTGGTCCAAGTTTCTGATAACCAAAAATATATAGAGTCTAGGAGACACTCTCCAAATTCCAAGAATTCAAAAAGAGTGAAGATGCTGCTAATGATGATTATATGCCGCGAAATACGCTATCAGGTGGGTTCTCCGGTTCTTGTCTAGAGATAATACTTGGTTTGCTGCCTGTATCGTGATTGAAATAATTTCCCATCGGTGCCAAGATTTAGTCTTGCCAGAGCTTCTCCTTGTATCTCCCTTCTCTTTTGGACATCTTGCAATATGGCTATGCTTTAATTCCCCCTGAAGAAGTTGCCAAACATTCTTTCATCAGTATGTATGTCAAGATCTTTCTCTATTGCTCTTTGCAGAGTTTTTGGATGCGTAAAATGTTGACGCAATCTCAGCATACACAATATTATATATGTAATCGTTTTTATGTGAATGCATTTGATGAAATTGTGAATATGACAATAGGTTTCAATTTGGCAAATTAATTTCAAAGCGTGCAAGACATCGAATAAAAAAACTCTTATAATATGTGGTAAAGTTCTGCAGAAATATATTGTTAACTAATTTCATGACGAGAAACTAGATTCCCGATCAATCAATACAACCAGATTTTTTCCAAATTGGAAAATTACACCGACGAATTCTCCTCTTGGTCATATATTTTAGTCCAAAACTATATATAAACGTTTTTTTACAAGAAGTACAATTAAACTGTTCTTATCGCTGGTTTCTATCTTAACTATCTCTTTCTTTCATCCATTATATTTTTCGTAGGAGTTTATACAAGACTTAACCTGTGTCCACCATTCTATCCGTCTTTTCCAAGTGTTTGTGGGGATGTCAAAATCAACCAACAACTTCGGATTAAGTTCTTCATAATCTTCGGCGATTCTGGTAGGAGTGTCCATTCTTAAGTCTCCAACAGACAGGTTTGCTTATGCAGCATTATTTTTTGTGCAACTATGGAGGTCATATACAAGACAAAGTTTATATATATATATATATATATATATATATATATATATATATATATATATATATATATATATATATATATATAAGGGGAGATACCCAAATCTCTCAGTCTTAGGAGTAGATGTCAAAATGTCATCTATCACCAGGCTCTTTCCTAAGCCATCTCAGTCGAAGGTTCTCGTCTCATTGGATACTACAGTAGCATATTTTTTATACTTAATAACGTTATATAACTTGCTAGTTTTCAGAATGAGGCAAAGCTCACTAAAGAAATCATTTTGGAGAAATTGCTATTGATAGCAGACCAGTGCATGTGTTGTATAGCACCACTTTGCTGTAATATCCTTAGCTTGGGGGATATTGATTCATACCTTTCCCAAGGACATTAGTGTACACACACTGTTTCAGTCGGAGTTTGAACTCGGATCGCAGAGCCCATTCCGGGCCTCTACCTGCTTGGCCACAGCACAACCTCTCCAATTCCACTGTCAAGCAAATAAGTTGTTTGTGTATGCGAACTCTCGACATTTCTTCCTTATTTCTGAAACCACATCTCCCTTCTTTAATGTCAGAATCTTTTTTTTTTTTTCAAACTTTTTTCCTTCCTTGGTGTCTTCGTTTCTTTCCTCTGTTTCTGCTTTCCATGGCTTACCTGCTCGGGGCGGTCATGTCATTGTTTCTCGTAAAGTGATCAATCCTAGACCTCAGGCCAGAATTAAGGAATATGATGCATTAGATGCCAAAAGAAGATGAGTTTTCCAATCCTGGCGAAACTCAAGACTCTTTCTCCCATTCTGTCTCCCATGTTCCTTTTCGAACAGAACTACTACCCTCACTTTTTCTTCGGTATCCCCGACAACATCTTATTTCACCTCAGCTGACACTTAATTGTGCTGCCTTTACCCTTACTCGGACTGCTTCGATCTTTCTCTCTTTTGTTAAATGAAATAAAAATGAAAAAAGAAAAACGATACGTAAATTTTCAGAAAATAGTTTTAAAAGAAAGAAAAGAAAAAAGAAAATAGCTGCCGGACTCAGGGCTAGAGTATTAACTTGTCCACCATGTGAAATTGGAACGTATTTGAAGAGGTCAGAGAAGGGTAAAACGGGAAATTAAAGTTAGGAGAGGGTTGAAGATGTATAAGGTAATAAATATAAATAAAATCCACATAAAATATACTCATTTAGAATTCTTCATTGCAATGTCTCTTTTGGACTTCTTTTTGATGTTATCCATCTTACTTTGTATATTGTTTTCAATTTTGGTATTAGTGGAAGGGGGGGATGATTTTCGTTGATAGGGGTGGGGTTTGCATATTTTCCGACTCAAGCCTCCTGAAATAAACATGGACATTTGTTATGATGTAAGGAACGTTCTTCTTGGACTTTGACGAATAATTCTTTTTTTTACTTTACATCGACCTCCTTCACTTGTTTAACGCTTGCTTAAACTGTTTCAACTTTTCATTTTGTTTTTGCTGTTATTCAGAATTTTTCATCATCACCACCACCACCACCATCACCATCATCATCATCATCATCATCATCATCATCATCATCATCATCATCATCATCATCATCATCATCATTACTGTTATCGTTATTATTATCATTATTTAGTTTTTAAACCAGTAGTATCTGGGGGGTTTCACTGAAGATCAAATAACAGCATGTTTCCTCAATTCTCCAGCACTCTCCTCAGTATTATTCTAGCTGATCTCAGTGGTGCCACTGACTGGATATTCTTGATTCCTCATTGGACTTTCAGTACTTTTGTTTTGTTTTGTTTTTTGTTGTAGTTTTTTGTTTGTTTGTTTGTTTGTTTGTTTGTTTTTTGTTTTGTTTTTTCCATATTCTTGTTCCAGTCCCTTCGTTCATAGATCAGCGGAGGAAAAAAAAGTGGACACAATGCATTACACTCGCCAAAAAGTCGATGGGAATGGAATCAATGAATATGAGAGAAGAAGAGATGGAAGGACAAAGGGGATACAACAATGATGATCTCTTGAACATTTTCAAGTCACTATCAATTCAATACTAAATGTGTCATATTTGTATTAGGTTTGAAGCGTACATAAGTCCGTTTATTTTTTGGTCAAACTCCTAAGCTGCGTTGACTTTATTCTTTCACCATAATAAAAACAAAACTAACCAGAGCAATAAGAACAAGAAGAAGAATCTTCACCGAAATTAGGAATGTAAACCAATTCGCAAAATTGACATTCGATGTCTATGGTTGATCAATATAAGATGGCTATGGTTGTTCAAAATCACAGTTTATTCGTAGTGGGAGATGGAATGAGATAACTGCAAAGGTTTTCTTTTAAGATACTAAAAATACTCTTCATTTCTAAAAAGCCCCTAAAATCAAACATTTTCTTCTATGGAAAATGTTCGGTTTTCGGATCTTTTTGATGTTTAGAATTTCGGATCTAACCTATCTATTTGTATTATGCAATTCACTTTCTTGCCATGTCTCTGCATACTTATCAACTTTCATCTTCCTCCTTCTCCTCTTCTTCCCCTTTCTCATCTTCCACCTCCTCCTACATTGTTTTTCCTCTTCTTTTTATTTTCCTCCTCCTGTACCTCTTCTGCCTTCTCTTCTTCCATCTCTTCTTACTTTGTTTTTCTTATTCTCACTTTTTATTTCCCTCCTCTGCTTCCTCAGACTCATCTATTTTCGTTTCCCTCCTTCTCTTCCTTTTCCCTTCCCCTTCTTCCACCTCCTCCTACTTTTTTCTTCCTCTAATCACTTTTTACTTTCCTCTTTTTCTTCCTCCTCACCTTTCTCTTCTTTCACCTCCTCCTATTCCGTTTTTCCTATTTTCACTCTTTACTTTCCTCCTCTTCTTCAACGACGTCTTCCACTTTTGCCTATTTCTTTTCTCCCCTTACTTGTCTCTTGAATATTCTCTCTCTCTCTCTCTTTCTCTCTCTCTCTCTCTCTCTCTCTCTCTCTCTCTCTCTCTATATATATATATATATATATATATATATATATATATATATATATATATATATATATTTTTAGTCTCATTTTTTCCATATATTTTTCAAGCTTCTCCTCAACTTTCTCGTATAATACTACTACTACTTGTTTATTCTTTGCCAACCGATGGGATAGCTGTACAACCTCATCTTTACTCTCCCCAACATACTCCTTACTCTCCCCACCATTATCCATACTCTCCCTATTCTCATCCACTTTGCAAATTCCTACAATACATAGATACCTCTTCAGAGTCATTACGTAT
Source organism: Thysanoteuthis rhombus (assembly GCA_963457665.1). Lineage (NCBI taxonomy): Eukaryota > Metazoa > Mollusca > Cephalopoda > Oegopsida > Thysanoteuthidae > Thysanoteuthis > Thysanoteuthis major. The sequence goes on along the minus strand of OY735234.1, from coordinate 4,576,133 downwards.
AGATAAAAACCCGGTAAAAAGCCTCTGGCTTCGCACCAAAGAGGGAAAAGAAAAACCATCCGTCTTCTTTATAACATTATAGCAATCATATATATATATATATATATATATATATATATATATATATATATATATATATATATATATATATATATATATATATATATATGGGAGAGAGAGAAAATGAATACATCTGAAAAATTTAAGTCACATGAAATAACCCCAATACAAAAAAAAAAATTAAACAAAATCCGGCATAGACATGGACGCAAATGTAAAGCTTAGAAATTCTCAAAGGGAAGCAAAACTGCCCTCCAGAAAGATATTGTTAGTTGAATCGCATAGGTCTTTTAAAAAGTTATGAATATCATTTTTTGCCTTTGATTAAAGAGAACCTTGGCTTTTAGGAGAGAGAAAAAAAAACGAAGAATCAAATCAGAGAGAAGCAAATGGAATTTAACGAAAAAAAATATAATGGATAAATTTGGGAATATGTGTCATTATATTTTGAAGATAGATTGATAGATGGAAAAAGAACTGTGCTAGCAAGCTAGATAGATAGATTGATAGATACATAGATAGATAGATGGATAATGATCTGAAATATTTAGATAGATATGAACTGACGTATAAATATAGATGGATGATGAATAGATAAATAGAAAGATGATAAGCAGAAAAATATATATAAACGTATAGATAGATAAGGAACTGAGATAGATAGATAGATAGATAGATAGATAGATAGATAGATAGATAGATAGATAGATAGATAGATAGATAGTTAACAAACTGAGATGGATAGAAAATGAACACCGATAGATATAAATGAACTGACGGATAAATAGATAGATAATGAACTGAAATTGATAGAAAGATAATGAACTGGGGGATAGATAGATAACGAATAGATAGATTATGAATAGATATATAAATAATTAACCGAGAGAGAGGGAGAGAGACAGAGATAATGAATTTATTGATATATATATATATATATATATATATATATATATATATATATAGAGAGAGAGAGAGAGAGAGAGAGAGAGAGAGAGAGAGAGAGAGAGAGATTCAACGTACACTGATTAAATGGTATAAAATAAAGTGCAACCGGGTAAATATTAAAAAGGACCTCTATACACGGATCAATACATTCTTATATGCATATATGCATATGTATTGCCCTTTATATGAATAGACAGATGTTGCACCATGGTTAAAAAGAAAATCTTGCAGGCTACAACCATTGCAGTGGATTTCGTCTTCACTGGGCTCCCACACTTGTGACCTAGTGGTCGTTCTAAGCAAAGCTAGCTTAGAATAGCACAGCCCACATCACCGTGGAGTTATGGTTATCAAGCCACTTTCTAGGGCCATTAATACTGTAGTAAGTTAAATCAAGCTGAAATAAATTTGATACATTTAACTTTACTTCACCGTGGGGTTATGGTTAGCAAGCTGGTATCTCCTGTGCACTGAGTCCTGTTCTCACTGGGAGCTCCAAAATTTGAAGTTTAGTGCTCGACTAAGATTAGAAAATATCACCATAGAGCAAATGTTAGCAAGATGGTCTCACACACCATTCTTACAAGTGATTCTACCCCTACGGACGTGCTACACTAAGCTACCCTTAATCAATATCTAATGTAGTGTGATGCCTCAGATATGTAGTTGTGTGTAGTACTATGGAAAGCTCCGTAAAAAAACGCCTTGTTGTCTTCCAGGGGAAGCAATTGAATGGGTTCTAGAATTGGTTATCGATTTACAATGAAGGCATGTTAAATTTGACCCTGACTTTGTGCCCTTCCGTCTGTCTCTCTGTCCGTCTCTCTCTCTCTCTCTCTCTCTCTCTATATATATATATATATATATATATATATATATATATATATATATATGCGACACCTGATATTCAATAAGAATATACCCTAAACTGGACATTCTGGAGAATTGTAGACAATGATCTTGAAAATATTCTTCTCAAAACGATATTCCAAGTTCATGCCTTCATACCTGCATTCGCTGATGAAATAGACTTATGAACCATTTAGAAATATCTATTTTATTATGGATCGCATAATTTGAAATGTCAGCTGTCAATCAGACTTTTGCGTTGCGGAAGTGTCAAGTACTTGAAGAACGTCAAAGTCTGACCGGTTAAGAGAAAACGGTCATAGGAAGAATGAATTTAGCAGGAATAACATAGTGCCACAGATGTGACGACTGGGTCTCAGGAAACATCACTAACCCCTGCCCACAGTCTCTCTGGAATTTTCTTATTTTCACTCAAACATTCTTAAGTTTCTGAATTCTTACTTCCGCTCTTTCACTTTTACTCCTTCAATATTCAACAAAGCAAAACAAATTTGCTTCCTGTGTCACATGACACATGAAGCAAAGATTTTATCGCCATTTCTCGAACGATCCAATTTCTGAACTGATTTCCCAAAGTGATAGTAGGTGACATTTTAGTATTTTTAACCAATCTTTTTACAAGACTTGGACACTCACGGTCTATCGTCACAGAACAATTTGCAATCGTTGATGTCCCTAAGATTTATGACTATCAACTCCATCCCTAACAAATTGCTTTTTCTCTTACGTTTTTACGTCAACATCTGATTAATCTGTTCGTCCACATTTCCTATGACTTCCTCTCTTCCTTGGTACCTTCTTCTTCTTCTTCTTCTTCTTCTTCTTCTTCTTCTTCTTCTTCTTCTTCTTCTTCTTCTTCTTCTTCTTTTTTTCTTCGACTATTTCTTTTTCGTCTACTTCTTCGCTTTCTTCTTCTATTACTTTCTTACATTTTCTTATTTTACTTTTTCTTGTTCTTCTTCTTGTTCTCGTCCTTCTTGTTCTTCTTGTTCTTCTCATTCTTCAGCTTCTTTTTCTTCTTTTTCTTTTTCTTCTTCTTCTTCTTCTTCTTCTTCTTATCATTATTATTATCATTATTATTATTATTATCATTATTATTATTATTATTATTATTATTATTATTATTATTATTATTATTATTATTATTATTATTAGTCTCGATATGATCGTTGAGTTTTTACATCCAGCGATTTTAAATGAAGATCTAATCACAGCACTTTCCTCAGTATTCGAGTTGATTTTTTAAAATTCCATTGAGTCGGTGGCCTCAGTTCTGTCTCCAATTTCCAATTCTTCTTGTCTTCTTGCAATGCTCTTTGAAACAGTTCCAATTGCCAATATTAATGATTACAGTCATCTACTCCATATTCCACACTATCATTATTATTATTATGATTATTGTGAGCCCCGTCATTTTCGTTGTCATCACAAGTCCCTTAATCTACTGAATAAAAAAGAATAAATGTTATTGCAGGCCCGCAGCTATCACTAATATCATCCTGAAATGTTGTCTATGAACCAGACGCAATATTTACCTTGATGGTTTTTTGTTTTTTTTTCTTCTTCCTCCTTGACGTCTCTTTTTGTGTCATTTGATGTACAAAGTATTTTTCTTCGTTCTTTCTCCCATTAGTTTCTACAATTGTTTTACAAAACAAATGTCCTGCTCATTCCCGAAAAAAAAATGTAAACAGGATAATAACGAGTAAAATCCACTTAGTCCGGTCGCCAGAGTCCATCAAAAAAGTAAGAAAAAATCCATAGAAAGATTAATAAGAATTGCTCGGGAGTAAAAAGACTCCGAAATGAAAGAACGGAAAAAATGATGAGATAAACCGCTCAAGGTGGCTTCTGTGTTTGATTTTGTCTGTGGTCAGAGGCGACTTACGGCGACACACTCATTTCATATAAAATAGTGCTTATATTCTTGGTCAATAATATTTGTGTCCAAATATCAGACAAACCATTATTATTTACCAATAGATTTTTTTAGGGGACAATGCTCATTTTTGTGGCGTCATCTATCTTTTATCCTTCATCTCAACATGTCTTCTTATCTCTGTCGACCTATATCTCCCTTACTCACTGGCAATACATTGCCAAGTCAATACATCTCACACCGCTCTTCCTCGTGTAGTCTCTCACCCTGTCCTCATTAACATCTGTAGGATTAGTTTCTTTCATTTTTTAATATTATATTTTGGTGTATCAACAGAGGAGTATTCCAGGGCTGTATTCGCTTTTCTTCTAAAATTCACTTGAACCCTTACTCTTTTTAGATACATAGAGCCTGTGGAAGGGGTTGCAACCGGTGCATCTCATCGGAGCCCTTAATGTCTGGAGGGCCGAAAATTTCTTGGATAGAGCTGTGTATCAGAACTTATGTTGATATGATTGGTCCATTAATAAAGTGTCGATGCTATCGTTTACCGGCGAGCGACTATACTCTGGCGTGCTAAAAGGGTTATTAGCAGATGAAAACACGATGGCTACAGGATGAGGGTGTTTGTGCAGTGGAGGCTAGGAGGTGATGTCTTTGCACCGCTTTCTCAAATACTTCCTGGAGGCCCAATAGATACTCATCACATTTTAGCTTCGTTGATTCCACTTTGTCCTCTTTTTATTTTTTGACAAAGCAACCGCTGGGTAACTTGTCGATCCCGAGAAGCCATTCTGATAAATATCAGTTGCTGAGAATATTTTTTATGTAGGTGACAAAGTGTTTGTTACTGCAAATCTATAATGAAATATCCATCATTTGACAGACATGTTTCATCATCATTATCATCAGTCTTTTATCGTCTATCGTTGGGCATACATAGACCTTCCCCAGGATTCACCACACCTCTTTAGCATGGGAGTTGCAGAGCCAATACTTTCTGAACCTGTCTAGATCGTCTCTCCATTTTGTATTCTGCTGGCCTCGATTTTGCATATGGTCTTTGGAGATCCATGTTGTGAGTCACGATCTCCATCGGTGGTCTGCCATTCTTGCAACATGACCAGCCCATTGCCATTTGAGTTTTTTGAAGGATTCTTTAATGTCTTGGACTCCTGTTTTTTTTTTCCTAATGTATTGTTCTGTCTCGTGATCTCTCTATGTGAAGTTGAGCATGAATCTTTCATGTGCACGTTACACGGTTTTCAGTTTGAAGGTCAGTTAATTTCTTTCTTTCCTTCTTTCTTTATTCATTTCTTTCTTTCTTTATTCGCTCGTTTCTATCCTCTATTTCCTCCTATGCACTGCAGGAATGCCGTAAATATCCAAAAGCTTGAACAGATTTGGAAGAAAGAGAGAAAGAAACTTCCAGCTGACAAATGAAAAAGCTTATAGATGGTTGCAGGAAACGTTTGGAGTCAGTCATTGTTGTTGAAGCGAGCATTCAATGAGAGAAGGGAAAGGTGCCAATACTAAAGTCCAGGTCATATTTTCGATTGTTTTGTTTGAATCATTACATGTAGGTTGAAAAATAATTATTTCCTGTTAAATTAATTTGAACATCCTATTAAGATATTCTGGTGATAGATATTTGGTGCATTTCCATTTGTTTCTGAAGATACAAATTTAAAGGTGCCAATAATCCTTAGCAGCACAGTATACACACACGTATATATTTATGTATTTATATATAAATATATATGGGAATGTGTATAAAATGTGTGTACGCACTCACTCACATCTATATGCTATGTACATACAGTAAATATATATATATATATATATATATTTGTATGCATACATGTCTCTTTTATATATATATATACATATATATATATATATATATATATATATATATATATATATATATATATATATATTTATATATATATATATAAAAGAGACATATGTATGCATACAAAAGAAACATATATATATGTCACGCAGTTGAGATTGAAACGTCTCTCTCAGAGGAGCTTGATATTCGAGCCCAGCTTAAACCCAGGATATTCAATGCTGTTTTCTGAAGTTAGCAAGCCAGCTCCTCTCGCTTGAAAATTTGATGCAACACTTTTTTTCCTCACACTGATTTCATCCACACTCGGACTTGAGCAAGACTAAACCCTGCTCAGCAAATCCCTGCATCTTCTATCCCAAAACCTTTATTTCTATACACAGTCATCACTGTATATGCGATCACTATTCACAGTTGTTAGGATAGGAACGAAACCGGAAACTAAAGGAAGCAAAAGATGAAATAATAATTTCATTTCTTCTTTGCTTGAATTGTTTTCCGACTTTTCTGATAGGGTGCCATCTCACCAAAAATTATGATTGTCCACCCTTTTCAAGAGACTTTTCTTCACCTTTATCACCATCATTTATCCACCCGTTTCTCTGACCGTGGCATTCGACCAGAAAAAAAGTAGTTCCTTGTGGCATAAACAATCAGCTGACCACTACAGACTATTTTCAATGCTTTTGACCCGTGAGGCGCACAACAGTTTTATTGGAACCTAACCAAAAGATCGACCCTTTTGAACTGAGAACCATGAAACGTGCACAAGAGAGAATCTTGCTTAACATAACGTGGAGAGATCACAAGACAGCACAATATTGTTAGAGGGAAAACAGGACTCCGAGACATCATACAATCGATAAGTAACCGGATCCGAAAAAATATAAGATGCCAGGACGAAATAGTAACGTGCAGAAAATACTTTTTCTCTGATGCGAACGATAGAAAGGTCTGGCGACTCTTGGGGAAGATGTATATCCAATGACCAGCGCTAAAAGGCTGCTGCAACTGCTGCTGCTGCTGCTGATGATGATGATGATGATGATGATGATGGTACCTGACCGACCCAACTCAGCATAAATCGAAAAGATGACCACTTGACCCTTGACGTGTGGCCATTCATGACTCCCAACGTTTTGCATTACTGCATTAATTTAACTACCCTAGTCTCCTTCTAGGCTTAACTTCTTCTTTGATTGATTTCTTGCTGCCTCACTGTACTGTAGAATGTGAAAGAAAGAAAGAAAGAAAGAAGCAAACAAACAAACAAACAAAGGAAGAAAGAAAGAAACAAAGAAAGAAACAAAGGAAGAAATAAAGGAAGAAAGAAACAAAGGAAGAAAGAAAGAAACAAACAAACAAACAAACAAACAAACAAAAAAGAATAAAAGAAAGACAAGGGGCGAAGATAGTGACAAGTATACAAGAGAAGAGAAAGATGAGGTGGGAAAGAAAGGATGAAGAAATGGTGGAACGAAAAAGCAAGAAAAAAAACAAACAAGATTAGAAAAAAAGAAAGAAAAGATGCGAGAATGAAAAGGCTAAAAAGGAAAGAAAACAGAAACAACATTTGAGGAAAGAACGAAAGAAGTGCCTTTGATAATTTATGACGATATAGTCCAATGTAGAAGACCACGGAACCAATCAAAGAGAAATACAAAAGGAATTAAGCTGTATGAATCCATACCAATAGAGTCGAAAGTGTAAGATAAGTGAATCAAGCAAGCTAGTCCAAAGGGAAGGTAAAAAAAGGCATGATTGAATAGGAACAGTGATACACTGGGAACTCTGCAAACGATTTTGGTCTAACCATGTACATTCAAACTGATCATCCTATCCAAGCACGAAGACCGGTTTTGGTAGTTATGAACAAAGAAAAGTAAGCTAGCCAAGTCGGAGATCTGGATTGGAAGATGAATTGGAATCTATCTATCTATTTGTTGTTTCTATCTTCTGTATTTATCTGGTGTTTATATATATATATATATATACACACACACACACACACACACACATATATATATATATATATATATATATATATATATTAGCATGGTTTTATCTATCTGTCTGTCTATCTATCTATCTATCTATCTATCTAGTTGATGTTCCTATCTATTACATGTATCTGATGTTTCCATCTATGTATATGTCTATGTTTTCCTGTATGGTCATATCTATCTATTTATCTTTTCTCGATCGATCAAGACTCTTTTTCTTTCTTTCTTTCTTTCTTTCTCTTTTTATTCATTTCTTTCTTTTTAATCTCTTTTACATGTATCTAGTTTACATCTCACCATCTTGGTTCATTTCTCACACTGTTTTTTTTTTCGTCTTTTTTCTCTCTTTTTCTCCTTTTTCTTTTCTTTTCTTTCCATTCTTCCCGTCAATCTTTTTCATTCATTCTTCTTCCTAACTCCCTTTCTTTTTCTTTTTCTTC
>OY735234.1:4498078-4563078 GCA_963457665.1 Thysanoteuthis rhombus | reverse complement strand
TTGTAACTTGTGCTCGATAAACATGATTATGCACAGTTATACATATGATTTATTTCCAAGAAATAGAACAAAGTGAAATAACTTGAACAATTTATAAAAATGTAAACAGCAAGCAATTTTAATTCAAAATGTATATAAGACAATAGATATAGTATAGTAATGTAAAGAAAAAAACAGTAAATACCATAGAATTTGCTCCTATCGGGGGGGGGGGGAGTAAACCACCTCATTTTCGTTAGTCCGAGCTAACTGGTCCAGTTGCGCCCCTTTCTGCTCCTGCCTAGCTGTGAATATGCAAATGATGGAAGGTGTTTCTGTACACGTCTTCTCTCGTTTCATTCGATCGTTTCGTATTTGAGCGTGAATTTGATTAATTTCCAACTTATTTATCACCGTTGTCATTGTCGTCTGTTATCGATATCAACGATGCAGTCCACTTGTAAATAATGTGATTGATATGAGTCTGTTCACTCCTTTATATCGTCCTCCTCCCGCAACACATCATTGACCCCACACCGGATGCAAAAGTGACCGAGGTCAGAGATGGAGATGTCCGAAGATTCATCGGATGATCGATGTGTATAGATTTCATCTTGACTCTAGAGCTTTGCTACTCAAAGCGTGGTTTGCATATTGAGGCCGTGGTACTAATATAAGAGTGGGGTCCGAACGACTAAGAACTAAAAGTTACTTCCCTTTAATCTTAAAATGTCCGACGCCTGACATGTATGAAAACAACTCCTTATGTCTGAGCGATAAAAATGGGTATTGAAAAGGGTATTTTTCATTTTATTTCAATCAATGAAGTTTTACAAATATTTGATATTCATTTTTATGACTACTTTTTACCTTCAGCTTGATTTTTTAGATGCTTTTATTCTTCGTCATCAGGACACCACTTTTGTATTAGTACCAATGCCGGTATATCAACCATTGGCTGATAAAGAGTGTCATTATGACAAAGTACAAAAATACAATAGCCATCTATTCTCAAATGGGAGTGACAGGATTATCTTCTACATGAGAAACATGTCTATATTCAAAACCGACAACCAAAACTATCAACATAGTTGCCATAGGTCCCTTGAGTTTTGAAGTGATTCTACCTGACTGGCTGGCGATGTACTCACGTATCACGTATACAGGCTACACCGATGGAGCTAAAGAGCTTAAAATCACTCCTTAAAAAAAGTTTTGTTTTTTTATTCTTTTATTAAGAGGACAATTTACAATGCTGAATCGGTTCATTGGTTTGTGTCCTGTAGCGTTCATGCATGCTCTTTGAAAATTCAGACATTTTAGTGATGCAACGAAAGACGGGAGAAGTAGCAAATTCATCGATCACTTCCTTCTCAAATTTTTTCAATTGATCACCCTCAACTAGACAGTCGGTACGGGGGACTGACCAGACCTGTTTATAATTGTTTTCAATCTACATCATCGTTTTTTTTTATTTGTTGATCAATATTGTATCACTTGTTTACACACACACACACACACACACATATATATATATATATATATATATATATATATATATATATATATATATATATATATATATATATATATATATTGTCAAACTCCAAAACTGGAGTTGACTTTTTTCTATCGTAACAAAATCAAGAACAGTCTTCATTAAAATGGGGGGGGGGCGTATAAACAGATTTGTAAAATCCACGTTCCCCTACCAGACTTGGAACTCATAGCCAACTGATTTTCAGGAGGATATTTCACAGACTGAGCTAAATTGACAAGGTATATACAACCAAAAGTTTATTATACAGATACACAAAGAACTATTCAATTTTGATAAACAAATACTTTCATTAAAAAATGTATATATTTCTACATTTTTTATCTATTATGTATGTAATACAAAAGTAAATCATCCAGGAATCATCTCCAGATTAGATGTAAAACTGGAGTTTGACCCCACAGCAGCCACACTGATAAGTATATATATATATATATATATATATATATATATATATATATATATATATATATATATATATATATATATACTGATGAGTTGCAATACTACGAAGCAGTTGTCTATGGATTACACAATTATTAATTATAATTACTCTGATATACGCCCCCTTTTTGGGGGGTTGAGCACTATTAAGTCAGGCACCCGTCCATTACTGCTATATGCAATGTTCTTCCAACTCTGGAATAGAGCACTTTAGTAAACGGAGAATTATTCATAAGTATATATACATTGCTTAGTTCGGCCTTACTGACCGTCCAGTTCTACGTAGGGCTGGAGTTGAATATCTGCATCTGGGTCTGAAGCGAAGGTTTCGATCCTACCTCGTGGTACTGAATTTTGGATAGTTTACAGCCACACTGAAGAGTTGTAGAACAACGAAACAGCTGTCTGTAGATGACACATATATATATATATATATATATATATATATATATATATATATATATATATATATATATATATGTATAAGATCGCCTGCTGCATATACACTCTTTACATCACTATTTATCACGAGAATTGAACTAAAAAAGAAAATAAATAATCGTTCTCTGATGAACTCTGTTGACAGGGGGCCAATAAATCATCTAATAAAGATATGTGTGAACACATCTTAAAACGAGGTGTTCATTATTTTCAGTTTTTGAATTTGTCAGCCTTATTATCTTAAACTCGCCGTTTGTCATTGTCCGTTATGATGACGTCACGAACGTGACAGCATGCAAAAGAAATTCTGGATTAGGCCAGTTGCATTAATCAGTTGTTAAATTTATTTACAGCATCAGTTCCCAGACTGTTTGAGATCTCATTTTGATTAAGCTTCTCTTTTTTTCTATATTACGATAATGGCTTCTAGAATCTGAATCCTTTCTTTGCAGTTCATGTTGAATAGGATATATTCATTATTTACGAGAATTAGACTTATGCTGGTGGATATGTCATGGCCCGCTCGTTCATGTCCGCTGATGTTAGCGATGCTTGCACTTTCGTTCGAGAGGTGGTAGGGCAGTCTGTAAGAGAATGGGGTAGTAGTTTGACCAACATACTAATTCTGTTTTTTTGTATCGCTGGGGACGCAATCAACCATTCGGCAAGGGGTCTCATAAATGACATTGGTTTTATTTCATAGGGGTTTTGAGGATAATTATTATTAGTCATCGAGGTTTTAGGGGTTTTGTGTTTTTTATTGGTGTAGATGTTGTAGGTCTTATATATTTATCACGTTCAACCGAAAATGTGTGCCTGCAAATAATGCTCTTTATGGCTGCTTTATTTTGTTAAGAGTTCTGGCGCATTTGGTTGCAATAAAATAGCTTTATCGTAGATTTTTTTTTATCATTCTGTTATGATTATCATCTATATTGTTTTAGCAGTTTTTTTTAAGATAGTTTTATTTATTTATCAGTGGCATGATTGAGGAATCAGTCGAGTATAGGTGCATGTTTGAAATTACTTCTTTGTAATATAATATATGAGAAAAAATTAGTTGGGACCTATCGATGATGGCTATCTTATATCTGTTGGGATATTCACTATGATAGGTAAAGTGGAAACAATTTATGTGTTTATACGATTTTTATATAGGGAGATAGTAATAGAGTTGATAGATACATCTAGAAAACAGATTATGTTTTTAACCTTGTGTTCGAGAGTAAAAAAAAGGACGGAATTGTTTTCAAAAAGCTGTTTTCAGATTATCCTAAATCTTCATTCGTGAAGGCAAGTCATGATATATATATATATACATATATATATATATATATATATATATATATATAATAAAGTTAATGGTATGTATAAAATCTAACAATTTTCGTAAAATCCTTTTAATAACATCACTAATAATATAGAGAGCTATTATGTTTAACTTAATCATAAAACTACAAGGGAGGTATACTATGAACGATGGAACATCCTATGGTCTGCGTGATTGGCTCATTAACCCACCAATTGCAAATGACGGGAATTTTTGTCACCACCTATTTCCTTAAATTTCTGTTTTACTACGATTGATGGCAATTCAATTCTGTCTCGGAGTCAGGGCGTTAGTCTTGCAAACGATACCTTACAATGGACAAGGGCTTTTAACTGGCTAAGGATAACTATTACTCTTAACCACCCTCTGCAGTTAAAGGGTTAACTGTCGGTCTATGCCAGGCGCTTTCCGATGTTGATTCAACTTGATTCAGACCTAGAAATACCAGATCGGGGCTTCACTGTACAAGGAATTCTCTATAATCATCTGCAAGGTTTATTTTCTAACCATTGTTATATGATAAATACCTATTGTTGAAGATCATATAATATACATACGACGCTTATGTGTTCAGTTTGATTGTTCAAGGGTTTTTTTTTCTGTACGTGAGCTTGATTCTATCTTTTTCTGCGTTAAGGGAATTAGCGTGTGTGTATAGTCATAAATCCCCTCTTTTCACGTATCGCTTCCAATATGTGTGTCCATATTCTAGCTCATTTTTGTATGTGTACATATATGTTTGAAGGTGTGTGTATGTGGATGTGCATAAATGAATGCACTTCTCTTTTTTTATGAGTGTGTGAGCTCATAGGGAATTAGATAACACACAAGAGAAGGCATGCTTATGTGTATGTGTGTATGCGTGTGTATCTTCTTTGATAAAACCATATCAATTCATGTCCGGGGGATATAGGATTCACTTGAAATTGAGAGCAAATATACAATATATTCCGGTCAAGTAACCTTGGATTTTATGGTATTTACCAATGTCCGGAGTTCGTCTCCCTGTGTGGCCAAGCCATTACTACCCGAAAGGCAAATAGAGAGAAAACGGACTGGGGAAAAAAATACATTAAAACAAGAAAAACAGTCAACCATTTAAAAATGATGGAACCGTCAAACAGAAATATCTGACCGCTCATCGTTCCCTTCCACCATTCACTATACATACCTTTTGGTCGAGCAAACAATACGGACTGTCCAGGGACCACTCAAGCCAGTAGTCTCCAACAAAAACTACCAGATCCTGATACGCTCATCCCCGACACCTTGACCCCCAAACTTCATGTTGTCTTCCTTAGGGGAAAACAAATAAATAAAGAAGATGGATTGGAGTTGAGCTTAACTGAGCGTCACCGACATTCATTCCACAAGAGCCACCTGTTATGGTTATACTGTCCTTGCAATAGATGGACAGCTCACTGCTCGCTTCGATGGCTCTGTCCATCTGATGAGACCAGACTGGACATAGCTCCCTTGCGGACGCTCGTTTGGCTCAGTATAGAGGATTTTCTCCATTTGCTCAGCTTTTCTTTTTTTTTTTTTTTTTGAGTGAATGTGTTTACTAACATTTTTTTTTGTTTTTTGTTTTTTCTCTCATTTTATACTTCTTTTGCCTGGTTTAAGAAACCGCCAACCAAAACTGCCAGCAGAGGTTTCTTTAGTTTTTCAGTTGTTCTGGCTGGCTGGTTAACTACGTATGTATCACGCATACAGGCGGTACCGATAGAGCTAAAAGGTTGAAAATTTAAACATTTACTCCGTATGTCCACAAAAAACAGTTTTTCGTTTTTTTTTTGTTTTGTTTTTTTTTTAAATCCCACCCTCAATAGTTTTTTCTCAAATTGGGTGGTCAATTTGCAATGCAGGTTTATGCTAAATTATCACTTAGATTGTTTCTGGTAGCATTCGCGCTTATTTATTAAAAAATTCAAACTTTTTTTAATGATCACTACTGAACAAAATGCGAGGGAAATAATTTTTCATTGATCACCTCTTCCCTTTTTAAGTTTACCACACTGATACGGCATGCTGCCAAATGATGTTGGCTACCTGACAGTTTCTGTTGACTGAATAGACTTGTTTCTTTATTCTCTTCTTTTCGCCAAAATTCGGCTTTTCCTTTCTTCTCTTTGTCGTCCCCCTTTCTCTCTCCTGTTATCAGACTTTCCTTCTTGCCAATCTCTTTTTTACTATCTCTTTATCCAACCCGATATCCCCTCTCTCTTTCCCTTCCCCTCTCTCTCTCTCTCTCTCACACACACACACACACACACACACACACACCATCACTCCTTCTTTCTATAATTCTTAAGGTTAGTTTTCTCTTTTTCTGTTTGAGGTCCAATATTTCAAATGAGTGAAAAAAAGATTTACACATTTTAGCTCGATTCAGTCTTAGGCGTCATTTTCATTCATTCTTTTTTTCTCAATTTTTTTCTCTCTTTCGATCACTATATATTTTCTCTTTCTTCAGTGTTTTCATCCTTTCATTCATCAATTGAGTTTTATTTCTCTTTTTTTCATTATATTTCTCTTTTTGAATCATTTTTCCTCTTTATTTTTGTACGTTTTCATTTCTTTTTTTCTTTTTTTCCCTCTTCTATTGTGACTTCATCTCTGATTTTTCTTCGCTTCTCTATTCGCTCCTTTTTCCCTTCCTCTTTTCAGTTTTCATTAGTCTTTCTCCACTTGCCTTTTTCTTCATTTTCGAAATTTTCATTCCTTTCTTTCTTTTTTTCTTTCTTGGTTATTTTAGTTTGATATTTTTAGTTCTAACATTTCTTTCCTTCTCTTTTTCATCCTTTTTTAAAGTTTCTGTTGCTATCTCTTTTCTTACTTTTTTCTTTCTTCGTTTCTTTCAGGTCATTCATTTCAATTTTTTTTACCTTCCTTCATCTCTTTCTTTTTTTTTTTTTTTTTGAAAATTTCCATCTGATTCTTCATTTCCTGATTTTTCTTCCTATAGACATTCATTCATTCTTCCTTTTTTCAATTTCTCTTATTTCATCATTCTTTTTTTTACCCCGCTCACTTTTTCTATCCTAGTTAATTACATATCTGGATTCTGCCCTTCCTTTCAATTACCTACTTACCTATCTATCTATCTATCTATCTATCTATCTATCTATCTACCAGGCTTGTTTGATGGCCAAAATAGCAGTGCATTTGCCTGTAGCTTCTATTCGAGCCCGGACAATAGTCAAAATTTTGAATGGTAGTTTAAAAGGTAAGTGTGCCATTCTAACTTGGGAGATAAATACAGCAACAATCGTACCCAAAAAGCGAGCAGACCACCCCAGTATTAGTAAGATCTGCAATAAGGTATAGTCATAACTTGAAATAACCTTTCAATGAAACTACAATAATTAGTTTAGAATCCAGCTAATTGCACTACAATGGTAATGGTGTAATTCGAACTAACTGAATGGCTCCACCGATTACGCAAAGCAACTTATAAACAATTTAATTAGGGGTATTTTCTGTCTTAGTATAAACTAGCAGAGTGCCAGGTGTTGATCAGGCAAAAAAATGGCTCTAAGTACTCCTGAATTGGTGCTAATAAAGGCATATTGGGCATAATGAAACTATTGGATTCCCCGTGAAAGGTTATTTCCTACAGAATTGCTTTCCTTCAATTCTATAGAAGTCCACTGGCCAATTCATTCTTCAAGTTAGGCATACCGTAATACATACCAATGGCTACAATGCATCGTTTGGAAAGAGAAGAAGAACATAGACACAAGCCTCTACAAATATATATCAGTAATACATAGATGGATAAATCGAAATCAGATCCCTATTATCGTGGTGAGTGCGAACGTAGACTCAACTCTATTATAATCAGTTGCAAGTCATCTGGCTTTTTTTTTTTTCATTCTTAAAGTAAATGCATTTTCGTGGTACTTTAATTCCATAGCTCTGGCTACTGTGCGCTGTTTGGGAAAATTGGAGGAACGTACATATATACGAACTTTCTCTGATATATATTAGAAGTAAAGATAGATGAATATCGGATTATCAAGCAGACGACACAATGTCACTATCAATGAACAAATCGCAGATTTGTTTTACATTCTTTATGTAAGTGCGTTTTAAGGATATCTTGATACAATATCTCTTGCTTCTATTCACTGATTGGGAGGCGAAGACCTAATTTTCTCACACAGTATATCAGAGAAAAAACAAGAGTGTGAGACAGAATAGAAACTGTAAGAAAACTCATGTGGCAATGGGCTGGACATGTTGCAAGAATGTCAGACAATCGCTGGATATCACAACTCACAAGGTGGATCCCCTGAGATCAGGTACGAGGCTGTGGCCGATAGAAAGTATGGTGGTGTGACGAGCCAGATAAATTAAGAAAGTACTGGCTCCGCGATGCCCATGATAGAGAGGTCTGGCGAATCTTGGGAAGGTGTATGTCCAACGACGGAGGCTAGCAAACTGATAATGATGATGATTTTGATATTCTACAAATATTCCATTAACATCGTTTCATTAAATATGGTTTCGTTATAACGTTATATAGAAAAAAGATATAAATATACTGTTGTATAAAATATTATTGGTAGAATTGTAAATTATGTGATTTTTCTGACTCGACATGACTTAGTAGCAAAACTCCTCCGCCACTATTAATAATATAACTCCTATGTCTATGGAGAAATCGATTTGAATAACATTGTTTCAATTGAAGTCGTGTTTTTCATGAACCCAACCGCGACGTTTATGAAAGAGTTATGAGTTGGTAGGTGTGCTTATACGAAAATTCATGTATTTATTCTATGAGAGCAGATTTACGTTTTGTATTGCTTAGATATAGTATACACATCGTATGTTTATTGATAGAGATATCCTGGTTATCGTATTTTTGATAATAGTGATATCCTGGTCATTGTATGTTTAACAACAGAGATATCCTGGTCATTGTATTTTTGTTAATAGACATATCCTGGTCATTGTGTGCTTATCAATAGAGATATCCTGGTCATCGTATATCTGTTAATAGAGATATCCTGGTCATTGTGTGTTTATCAATAGAGATATCCTGGTCATTGTGTGTTTATCAATAGAGATATCCTGGTCATTGTGTGTTTATCAATAGAGATATCCTGGTCATTGTATTTTTGTTAATAGAGATATCCTGGTAATCGTATTTTTGTTAATAAAGATATCCTGGTCGATCTTGACTTGCGATCAGCGATCACCCCTTCCTCTCTCTTTTTTTAACCATACGAGCCTATCAAATCAAGTAATTATTGAGATTCGTTTTTAGAATTGGTGGGCAGCTGTGGAAGACTACGGACTACTAAAAAATAAAGTTCAGTAATCCACTGGTCTTCATGCGCATAGTAGATTATCAAGTTATATTACGTTCTGTTTATACGTAATTTTATTTATGATAGGTATGTTTATAAGAACAAATACAGGTATACTCCTCGCAAATCGGGAGGGACGACTGTATTCTACGATTATTTTTCATATGAAATATTGTAAAACATTATTATTCATTTATGACTACGATTTTACTTTGCCTTTTTTTGTTGTTGTTGTTGTTTCCTAAGGTTACAATTTGTTTCTACTGTGAAGGCCAAAAAAACATATTCATTAATTTTTCTTGATTGTATTACATAACCTTAATTTTTTACGTAATTTCATTTAAAACAGACATTTCTAAAATTTCAATTCTAAGCTTAATGCCCACGAAATTAGAGGCCTGAATATATTTTATTCTTTTTTTTTTCTTAGAGATGAAATATTGTAAACATTATTCTTCATGTTTAAGTACTTTTCCCCTCCGGCTTTCTCTCTTTTGCTGTTTTCTTTAGTTAAAATTTGTTCCAACATTGAAGACCAAAGAACATAATAATAATTTTCCTCTGATTGATTTATGGTTGCTTTCGTTCAAACCTCGGTTACGTTTGGGAATGTGACATTTAAAAAAATACGTTTGAGATGCAGTTTGGGTTCTATTTAAAATTTAGTTATCATGATGAACTGGTCCCTTACATTTCGTTCTTAGTTCGACTATTTAAGATCAGTTTTCATTAATATGAAACTATTTCTGAACATAATTAACGAAGGACCCAGCTCAGACAATAAAAGAAATAAAAAGTAACCCTGGTACTTATAGGTATTTTCGTACGACGGACGGTCAAACGACCGACAGAAAATTCCGATTTATTGTTACGTAGTAAATAGGACCAACCCCCCTCAAACCTACATTTATTTATTTTTTTAAATGACAGTTTCACTTGAATAACAAATGTCTTATTGCTTGAAAAGATAGATTATCCGAAAAATCTTCGTTCAGTTTTAGGATTTTGATGGTCAGGCACCCAAACCCCTTTTGTATTTTTCATTTGATTTCTTGTGTTCTGATATTTTTCTCCCCCAGAGCAATGCCGAGCAATATATATATATATATATATATATATATATATATATATATATATATATATATATATATATATATATATATATATATATATATATATATATGTATATATGTATATATGTATATATATATATATATATATATATATATATATATATATATATATATATGTGTGTGAGTGTGTGTGTGTGTGTGTTTGTGATCCCTTGCCTCAAACCTAGGTCCAAATATTATATATATGTATATATATATATATATATATATATATATATATATATATATATATATATATATATATGTATGTATGTATATATATATATATATATATGTGTGTGTGTGTGTGTGTGTGTGTGTGTGTATAGATAAATAGATAGATAGATAGATAGATATGTATTTACATATATATATATATATATATATATATATATATAATGTGAACCATAAAGGGTGAGACAGACTCAGGAATGAAAATGGATGGAAGTTACGTTTATTTATCTGTAAATGTTTTCATTGATGGTTTAGAGATGTTTCAGGGGATATTCCCATCTTCAGTAGTGTGTGCTGCTTTTGTGTGTGTGTGTACCTTTTGAGGTTATAAGTTAGATGTGGAACCCAAGTCCATCATCGGGGAAATTTGCATTTGTGACGCTGATAAGAAAGATTTTATTAGTCAATTTTTACATAACCCCAAAGTATCCACGATTATGCGTCAAAAAAGTAATTTTCGTCCGATCAGTGTTATTCTAACTTGTTATAACTATTTCATTATTAAATTGTAGTAGAGAGATGGGGGAACAGTTGCATGCTGCCTCTATAACGGCTTGCTGGAAAAATGAACACGCGTTTTGTCTTTTTTTTTTCTTTTTCGTAAAAGCGAAGAAGTGACAAAAAAAAACTTTCGGAAGGTGGGGAATACCTATAATTGGAACTGGACCTTCACTGCTGGACATAACCTTTCATTTTCTTCTTGCACACATCACTGACCGAACGTATTATCCTCGGGCAATTCCTTCTTCTTCCTCTGTTTTCCCCCTTTCTTTCTTTATACTTTATTCTTTATTCGATAGTTTCAACCTCAATAATAATTATGCATTGTTCTTGTGATCCCTTGCCTCAAACCTAGACTCACCAACCCGCAGTCCCAGCCGTTGTCCACACAGCTTGGTAATCCAACATTTACGCCTTCGGACGCAACCACAGTCCATCATTGTCCGTTCGTTACGCTTCGCTGGTTATATTTCCGGTCAAGGGCTAATTAGGCTAAATATTTCTTTTTTTCCCCTCCTTTGAATGACAGGGGTTAAACTGTCCGAGTTTGCAGACCACTACTCGTTCTCGTTCACCGTGAGTTGTGGAACACGGCTACAGATCTGGGTTCTAGTCTACTGCTAGTATTGTGAACCCCACACCTTAGAAGACCAAAGCGTACAGTAAAGGAAACCTTGTAGTGCAATAAAAACAAAAAGACGAAAATAGGGGTCCGAAAGTGTCAATGAAGAAAAGTTAGGACACAATTCCTTGGAAATTCAGACAAAAGAAGGCCAGAGCGGCCGAAACCTTGTTGTAAAAACAAAAAGACGAGAAAAGCGGTCCCAAAGTATCAATGAACATTAGTAAGGACACAATTTGTAGTAAATACAAAAGTGACGTGAAAACCGGCCCGAAAGAATCAATGTATAATAGTAACTACGTCTCAGGAATTCAGATGAAAAGAAGTTCAGGGCATACTGCGACCGAAACCTTGTAATAAAACAAATGGACGAGGAAAGTTGCTTCAAAGTATTAATAAAGTTAGGATGTGATTTCTCAGAAATTCGTACGAAAAGGAGGCCAGGATATATAGAGGCCAAAACGTTGTAGTAAAGGCAAAAAAGACGAGAGAACCGGTCCAAAAGAATCGATATATTATTAGTAAGGACATTACTTCTCAGAGCTTACGACGAAAACAGGGCCAGAGTCACGGCGACCAAAACCTTGTAATAGGGACAAAAAGTCAAGGAAAGTTGTCAGAATATATCAACAAATAATAGTAAGGACACAATTTCTCAGAAATTCAGAGAAAAAGAAGGCCGGGCGTACAGCGTCCAAAACGTTATGATGAACACAAACAAAAGAATACAAGGTAACTATTCCGAAAGAATCAATGTATAATAGTAAGAATATAATTTCTCAGAAATTCCGACGAAAAGAAGGCTAGAACGTGCAGCGTCTCAGAAATCCAGATCAAAAAATGAAATTTTTCGAAGAAGTAGACGGAGAGAACAGAGAGAAAAGATAAAGGGGCAAACCACGGCTGGAAACAAAACGAAGGGAAAGAGTAAACTTTGAGAAATTAACCAAAACGAACTTAATTACAATTAAAAAGAGAAAGAAAAGCAAAAATGTGAAAGAATTAAAAAAAAATAAATAAATAAATAAACAAGCGGTAAAATCGAATTGATGAATAATGTAATCAAGAAATGGGGAGAAAAGTCCAGAATTATCAGAGAAGAAAACGCGAAAATGCCTTTCGTATTCACAGCAAACCCCCGAGAGGTTAAATATTTATTTGTTCTATTCGCTTCCACTGAAGACATCCTCCTTTGGCCGAGGGGTTAAGCTGACCACCTCTGGCGAATCCGTAAGGTTTGACCCAAAAACTTAACTCTGATAAAGAGTCCCCGTACAACACCTTAGGCCAGTATTTTACCTCGGGTCATATGCTCGATTTACTACGATTATTATCATTATTATTATTATCATCCTTATTATGATTATTATCATCATTATTTTTATTAATGCAGTGTTTTTGTTGTTGTTGTTGTTACTGCTGCCTCTGTTGTACTTGTCATTGCTGTAGTTGTCAGTGCAGGAATCTGTGCGGACTGCCAGGGTTATAACATTACCCAAAGGCGTAGTTGAAAGGATGTTAGCCATATATTCTTTTATATTCAAAACGGATGTTTTCGAAGTTGGCATGCTGTACCCAGAAGCAGTGCCTTTTGTATTGTGTAAGACCTTTCACAACTTTTTTTTTTCTTAAAGTTATGAAAACTCTTAACTAATGCAGTCGAGGTTCAAAACTCCATTGTCTTTCGTCAGATATTTCTGAGAGATTTCTTCGGAATTTCCCCAAATCAACTTTCCTCTTACGAACTGGAGACGAGCGTCACGGAATAATTCATTTTCAAGTTTTGCAAATTTATATTTGTAATTCAAAAAATCTCCAAGTACTTTTCCATAAGCACACAGGAGACAAATAAGTTTTGATGTTATTCATTTCAATGTATTTATCGGCCATAATTTGAAAATTTAACTCCATTCGAATTTGATAAAAATCTAATTTGGGATTTTCGTATAGTATCAGTGACACAAACAAAATAGCAGCAATGATGAAGATTCTATACACGCGGTAAAGTACATTACAAATGGGCAGAGTATGCGAATTCCATTATATTTTTCGATTATGATTCAAATTGACATCGAAGTATATAGATATATCAACAAAGAAAATATATGTGGCGTTATAGGAAATTATGTGAAGGCCCATCTAAAAATTACTTGTCCTATCTTATTGTTTCCACTTCTTCCTTTGAACTAGTCCCATTGCCTGTCGTTTGGACATTTGCACACAAAGGATACTGCTCGCAAAGGGTTGCGCCAAATTATTATAGATTAATGATCTAAGGAGGGAACATAGCATATGATACAGTCAGTGCACATTGACTGTGAAACATAGCCAAGTGGATTAAATCGTGATTATAAATCATTTGGTATCTTTGGAGTCGCGAGTTCATTCCCTGTGTCAGGAAGTGCAGAGACACGCTGATTCAGCGGAGAGTCATTTTGAGGATTCGGCGGTTTTGTACATTTTTGTCAGAATGTTTTTAGACAAGGTTTTTGCTTGGAAGATTGCTTTCTTGGGACTAATTAGAAATTACCTATCAAAACTGCCATTCAAACAGTCAACATAGGTTTCTTTGGTTCTAAACATTATGGTTGGCTGGCTGGCTATCTATATATTATGTGTGCGAGCCGGTCCAGTGGAGCTAGAAGACTGGAATTTTAACCTCTTATTCTTCGTTATTTGTCATCATTTTTTTCTTGTTATTCATACTAAATAGGTGTCGTCCGTTTATGTCTGACGGCATTCATGAGTGTTTTTTTTTTTAATTCGGACTCATTTAATCAATCACTGTCCAACAAAAGACGAGATAAATCACTAATTCATTGATCATTCCTTTTTCACTATTTTTTAATTGATCACTTCGAACACAGCATGCTGCGAACAGATCCAGGTGACTCTTTTGAATGCTGCTCCTTTTCAATTATTCTTGTTTTATCCCCCCCCCCTTCTTTCCACACATGATCAGCGATTCCTGATTTCAAAGTTGCTCTACAGGTTTCCGATGTTCCTCCATTCTTATTTCATGGGGCAGCTAGTCTCCCCCTTGTATTCTCTCTCACAACATAAATCCTATCAAACAATCAGCAAGTTAAGTCTCGGTATCAATAATGTATTGAAGAAGCTGATCTGAAAAGGAATGCTGAATTTGAAGTCCCAAAAACCTGTAGAGGCACTGGGTGTGGCGTGTTTGGGAAAGAACGTGTATGCCCCTGAAGAATAGAGTTTAACTTTTAAAGGAGGAAGACTAGTGTGTACCACGATTGGAACGTGTTAATGAAAGCAATGAAAGACAAGATAATTAGTCAGAACTACGAAGCAATACGATGAGTTGACGGTTTAGGGTTCTGGAATTTCTGAGAAGGGACACCAGACATGACCAATGTCAAATTTAGGTATGGGATTTAGGTGCTGTAGCTCAGAAAACATCGGAAAATATAATGCAATCACGTCAACAAAAAGGGACACAAAAAGATTCAATGAGTAATGGATAAATGAACGTCTTGGCTTCGAAAAATATTTTGGGAGGGTTCTCCACGGTCATAGGATCTTTAGACTGCGGATCTATGTATGCGAAATAATCCTCCTCCTGATCGACCTGACCCTTCAAAACAAGGTTTAGCAAGGTAACTCGTATAAGAGCAAGGTCCCTGCATCGTTGGTTTGACTGGAATTTTCTTCTGACAGATGCTTTGCGACCTATAGGGGTCTGCAGCTCCTAGGTACAGCTTGTGATATAAATATCTGGGATGAGTTTCTGGGATGAGGAATTATCATTACTAAACACTGATTTATTCGAACTGTTTCCCTTTTCTTGGTTGGTATAGTCTTAACGTTTCGGCTGTACACTCCAGCCTTCTTCAGGTGCCTGTCGTATTTGGTTACGCTCTCAGAATTTCCAACTAATTCCACAGAGGTAGACTGTTCTCGTTCTGCTGTCCATGCTGGGGGATATCTTGTGTTGATTAATTCTTCCGCTATTTTGTGCTTTCCGTTAATTCGTCTTTGTGATGCCAGTTCTGCTCGTTCCGCCCGAGCAAATGCGGAGTAAAAAATGGGGATGTCACACAAATAAGAAAAAACTTCTGGGAAGTGGGGAAAAAATGAAGCAAAAATTGATATTTCGAAATTCCAAGAACATTACAGAATAAGACAGGTATCAGAAGGCCTTGAAGTGCAGCAGAGTTGGCCAAGCTGACTTTCTCAATTTTTTTAAAGAAACCGCCACAAGTTTCCATTTCATTCCAAATTAACAGAAGTTTTGATATTTCTTGAGATTCATCCATTCTAAAGGTCCCCTAACGCCCATATATAGGCAATATCTTATATGGGCTTTGGAGGCCCTTTGAGACCCTCAAAAGACGAGGAAATCAAGCGAAGAATCATAGGATGGCAAGCCTTCGGCGGAGCAAGCTCAACTTTCAAGAACCAGATGATCCCAATAATCCTAAAAAGAAGGGTATACAACCAATGCATTCTCCCGATAGTCAATTATGGAGCTGGAACATGGAACCTAACCAAAAGACAGACCTGCAAACTGAGAAGTATGCAACGTACACACGAGAGAATCATTCTCAACCTTACATGGAGGGATCGCAAGACAGCACAGGATATAAGGAAGAAAAAAAAAGGTGTTCACAACATCATAGAAACTATTGAAAAACTCAAATGGCAATGGGCAGGCCATGTTGCAAAAATGAAAGACAACCGATGGATCAATATGGATCCCCAGAGATCACATAAGAAACCGAGGCCCACGGAACACAAGATGGAGAGATGAACTTGACAAATTCAGGAAATACTGGCTCTGCGATACCCATAATAGGGAATTGTGGCGAATCCTGGGGAAGGTCTACGTCCAACGACTGACGTTAAAAGTCTGATGATGATGAAAAACTGACATATATCAAGATTTGATTTATTTCAAGGCAATTTGAGAAAGTCAAATAGGAAGGTGGGTGGACATTTACCTCTGTATGTTTGTATGCATGTAGTTTGAAAGGCTTCAAGATAAATAATTAAGCAGGTAGTCGGGCAGGCGGGGAGGGAGGAATACATGTACCGAGATAGTTAGGTTGGTAGGTGAGTAGGTAGGTTGGCAGGCGAGTATATACGTATACTTAGGGGTAAGTAGATATGCAGGCAGGTGGAGAGGGAGTCAGGCATGAAGATCGCTGAATAGGTAGGTAGGCAAGGAAAGAAGTTGGTAGGTAGGTTGGCAGGCTAGTAGACAGGTAGGCGTGAAGAGAGGTATGTAGATATGCTAGTAGGAAGGGAGAAAGAGGGAAGGGCAGGCATGTACTTAGGTAGATTGGCAGGTATGTAAGTAGGTTTATAGGTTGGCAGGCTTGTAGATATATAGGTATGCTGAATTGTAGGTAGATACGCAGTCAGGTAAGGAGGTTGGTAGGTATTATCCACTTGAGAAAGGTTGGGGGATATAATGCAATAAAGTCGACGAGGACAAGGACACTAAAGAAAACAATGTGTTGTGAATAAATGGATGGCTTGGCTTCGCAAACGAAGATTTTTGATGGTTGTCCTTTTTGTTAATTCGCCTCTGTGATACCACTCCTGCTCACTCTGTCTGTTTAGATGCGGAGAAAGTCAAAGGGAGAAGAAGAGACCCCTGTCTAGTGGAAAAAGATGAAGCAAAAATCGAAGATTAAAGGGATTTCAAATCAGGGGCTTTGGTAATTTCAATGTGAAAAAAAAACCTGGAAAGCGACAAAATCAACAGTATAAAAGATTTTGAAATCTGTCAAATCTTGAATGTCCCCCAACACTCATATATAGGCGTTACCACATATGAGTGTTCAGGGGCATATAAGAATTGATGAATCTCAAAAAAAGTCATACTCTTGTCAATTGTGAGATGAAATGGTAACTTTTGACCACCCTTTCAAAGCAATTTGAGAAAGGCAGGTTATGATTCACTCTACGGTGCAGCGGGCGAAACGTTGCAGCAACATAAACCAAGATGAAGGCAATATCAAATCAGTGTATAGCAGTGAACAGTAGTTGGGGCATTCGGAAGCCGAAAAGATTCCGGCCTTAAATCTTCTCTTCTTTTTTCAAATCAACTTGTTTTTTGAACAAGCGATACGTTGGCCACGTTTGAAAAAATGAGTCAACGTAAAAATTCCAGAACTTCTGCCATATCACTTGACGATTGAAATCTTTTGCAATCACAAAAGCAAAAAAAGTTATTTCCATTAATTTGGGAAGGATAGGGTGAGAGTCTTGCTCAATTCTTGCAAGAGTACGGAGCTTACTTCTGTTCGCAGGAAAGGCTTTTTCTATGAATATATATAAGATAGTGTAAGACGACCGCGGAAGCGTACAGTTTTTTTCCCCCTTATCTTCGACGATGCCTTTGTGTTTGCAGTGGTTATTTCTTTGCTAAATTTGCTTAATTTGCTTCCATTATTTGTTCCAACACGTAAACCATGGTCCCAATGCGATCTCTCGGCGATATTGAAACTTAAAACTGGCCACACAAAAACCAGCCCGATTCTTACGGGATGTATATTTTTTTTTTTATATATATATATCTTTCATATGTTTTGATTTAGTTGTCTGTTTTATTCATTTCTTCCGTTGAAACTATCCTTCACTTATTGTATTTATTCATTTATTTATTTATTTATCATTTGTTCATTTCTTGTTTATTTTTTTTACCTATCTTTATTAGTTTTTTTTAAATGTGTTTTTCGTTAAAACTTCTTCAAAGATTTTTGTTGTGGTAACGGAGTTTTGGACCTTTTTTTTAGGTTCACGAGCTGTGTTCGTTGAAAGTTAGAGAAGAAGAAAAAAAAAGGATCATTTTTTTACAGTTGTCATAAAAAGGTGCTGTAATCGAATCAAGCAAAACAATGAAGGAAAAGGAAAATTCAAAGATGAAAGAAAAAAAGGAAAGAAAAAAGAATGAAAAATAAAGGAAGAAAATAAGAAAAACATTGAAGTGTTTGAAAAGAAAAAAAAGAAAGAAAAACTGAATGATCATAGAAAGAGAAAAAGAAAAGGATATGTAAAGATCACATATGCGTGTGTGTGTGTGTGTGTGTGTACACGTGTGTGAATCTGTGTGTATATGTGTGAATGCATGCGTGTGTGCGTGCGTGTGTACATCCTATTTTTTTTTAATTTTGATTGATGGGAAGAAAGAAAGATTGAAATCAGAGATGCAATGACATAAGAAAGAAAAGAATATAGAAAGACACAAGGAAGAAGGGAAAGAAAAAATGGGAAGACAAAGGAAAGAAAGAAAGAAAGAAAGAAAGAAAGAAAGAAAGAGGGAAAACATAGAAAGACAATGGAAAACAAGAACTATAAGTACAACGAAACATCCACCATTCGTAGTATTAGTATTAGGAGGAGAAGGTGTAGGAGGAAATGGAAAATGAGGACCGTTCACCCGAAGGTCCGGACCAAGTAACACCGATATGGCAGATAAAATTAATATTTAGCCTTACTACTTACAGGTGGGGTAGGAGAGGGGTAAGAGTTGAAAAGGACAGATGAGGATGGTCCATCCGAAGGTTGGACGAATTTTTATATCAATCGAACATGGTACTGCGGAGAAAAATGATATTTAGCATTATCAGTTGTGGTAGTAGTAGGAGGAAAAAGATGGGGATGGTCCATTCGAAGGTCTGGACTGAGTTGCATACCAATCCAAAATGATACAGTTGAGAAAAATCACATCTAACATTTTAAGGATCGAGAGACTGACAGACCGTCGAGCACGTATCTGAGAAAAAGAAAGTAAACTGGAATGGAAAGAAAGACAATGCAGAGAAAGAGAGGAACAAAGAATCAAAGAATCATACGTAGAAAGACAATACAATTAAAGGGGTGGGCAACTGGAAGAAAGAAAGAAAGAAAGGGGAAAGAAGTGAGGAAAGAAATGAAGAAAATTTGGGATAAACGAAATACTAATGCAAGAAAATTGGTAAACTTATCTCCTCAAAAGTCATGGGTGGTTCGATGATATTCATGGAATATTGAAACAGGTGATTTTTGAATGAATTTTCAACAGACCATGCGGTATACGAAGTAAAACAAGTGTTTTATTTTGCTTATTTGGTAGATGTTTAGGTCACCCTTTTTTTTTTCTTTTTTTTTTTTGAACCTGTGCTTTCCACCCTTTCTTTGTTGATCATCTGATTGAAAGCATCACCAACCTCCCGGAACAGATAAAATCTCGAATCTCGAATCTCCCATCTAGTGAGCCGTTTTTTTTCTTCTTGCCATTAAAGAGTTCCTGTCACTGCCCTACGAAAAAGTTGTTTTAATACATAGCATAGTTTCTTAGCATTGTTCTCCTTTAATTGGAATCTGTGTTTCTTTTTTCAACCGCCGTTTATAGTATTTTCTTTATATGACAACACCTTCGGTGAAGCAGTGTTAAGTATGCACATTTTTTTCTATTTACATCTTCTTTTTTTTTCTCAGGAACACTGCCTGTGCAGGGCAGCTGCCTTACTGATAAGACCACGAAGAACAACCGCTATCATAGAAGTTTATATCAATAACACTGTTCCCTTATTTCCACAACTGTTATGTGTCATGCTTAGATATTTTCGTTCTTACAATGTAGACTTCCCGATATGAGCTTAAAGTATGGAAAACCCTTCATTAGGACAAAATCACCCGTGCATTCAGCAGCTACTGGAATACACTCCTAGCTGTGTGATTAGGGTGTAGGTATCCCTTTGATGGACTTGCATCCTACCAAGGTCTTGGTAATAAAAATCTAAGTATGAAGTCCTGGTCTCGACCAGACTTGAGTCTTGCGGGGATCATAAGACTGGCGCATGCAACAGAAACCAGAACTTCGTCACCAGCTGTCATATTCAATTGAGAGTTGTCTCTTGAGCGATGTTACGCTTTACCTTACTATGTAGGCTTACGACCAAATCACGCTGGGGAACATCGAAGGTAAGCAGTGTCAAGCCTGATCGGCACTTGGATGGGTGACCGCTTCGGTACATTAAGTAAGCATACATTACTGTACATACGTGTAGTGGGCCCACTCATTGAATACGACTTTGCGTCACATTCTACCCTTTAGAGAGCTAGCTTGACGATTACAATGTAAATTTATACTTGAACGTATAAAGCAATCGTAAAAGCGTGTTCATGTAGCGAATCTATTCTCTCTCTCTCTCTCTCTCTCTCTCTCTCTCTCTCTCTCTCTCTCCATATATATATGTATATATATATTATAAGGTAGTCACTTGAATGTAGCGTCGCTCTTCCCATTGAGCTAAACAGTCCGTTGGAAAGGTGAATGCCCAAATAACTGCTTCATCCCCACTTTTCTCATCTTGTTTATTGACTGCCCATGTCTGCGCTTATTTCTAAACGCAGATGATTATATCATCAAGAAATAGTTACATGTGCGACAGAATATTCATGAATGCGTTGTATTATTTGAAACTCTATTTGAAATTACCTTCCGTTGTTACACGGAGAATTAGTCACATGGCATACACAACGTAAATAGAATTATCGAAAATTCGACCTTCGCCTTTCCGCTGGGCTGTTAAAACTGAATGGGAAGAGCGATGCTACGTCAAAGTAGCTACCTTATCGGTCGCAGGTTCGATTCCTGAAGCAATACCATTTTCTTTGTTTGTTTATTCTATTTACGCCAAGTCAAGTGACTCATTCATAGTGTTATAACAAGAGGTCATTTCGAATAAAGTCTCAAATAATATAACACATTCACTCACACACACACACGTATATAACGCATTCATATGTATATACATATATACATATACATACATATATATATATAGAGAGAGAGAGAGAGAGGGAGAGATAGATAGATAGATATAGATATATATATTTACATATATAGCGACATAATAGAGAGAGAGATCAACAGTTTCATTGTTACTGATCAGTTTTACGCAGTCATGGTGATCGACGGACACACACATAAACATATATATATATATATATATATATATATATATTGATAGATAGAGAGAGAGAGAGAGAGAGAGAGAGAGGGAGAGAGAGAGAGAGAGAAATTTATGTACCAAGATTTGATCGGATAATTGAAATCATTATTTCTGTCGCTGATGCTGCTACCACAACGTTCAGTCCGATCCATTCTACAACCTTCTTCAAGTGTATAACATCTGAGGAAAGAACAGAGAGTCTTTTTTCCCCGAGATTCCAAAAGAAGATAGATGCTCATACACCAACAGATTCGATTTAATCTGGCGGCATGGAACACATCTTTAACCATTTCCTGTTCAAATTTTCAATATATAGTATTATCCAATATTCCCGGAAAAAAAGAGCCCCCTCTCTTTCCTATCAAATTACACAGCCGAAGAAGCCTGTAGAATGGAATGGCGGGAACGTTGTTGTCAGAGCCAACCCAAGAGTCCCTAGAGCCCCAGGCAAGCTGAACTTAAGCGCCCTTCAAAGTATAGTATTATCTTATGTTTCAGAAAAATCTTACTACAGATCAGGGAATCTTATTATTTTGATTGAATTTATTGTTCAATTTATTCCTTCTACTATTTTCCATCTTCATTCGGTTGGTCCTGCTGTCTGTGCTTCATAATAGACTCCCCTATCACTTGGCTCCGTGGGCGACAGCCATATCGGTGGTACCTTGGCCGGCCCTGGTTATAGCAGCAATGACAGCATGACAAAGAATGACCTCAAGTATCCAGGCAAATCTTGGAATATTAACGACTTGTCTCGAAGTTAGAAACAATAAATTCACTGCTTTTCTTTTAATTTTTTTGATTAGTTTCATAAAGTAACGGAAGTTTATTCTCGGTATATTTTTCTGAAGATGACAAACAAAAATCTAAAATATGTTCACAATATTCCATGCTTTTTTTTTATTGTAAATGAACACGAATCTGTATATTTGAGTATCCAGCTGGAGGACAGCAAACGGCCAGTTCATCTCAGATCATTACTTCTGCAGTGAATTCTGCCTTTACTAAGTGCCCCACACTTGTGGCTTTGCGCTCGATTGAACTTAGCTACTACCGAATATAATGGCAAATGCTGTCATAAGCTACTTTACCAAACACGAAATTCAATTATTGCAATCTGGAAACATATAACCTTATCCAGTTCCAAGTGAGTAATCATTCAGTTGCTGCGAGATTTCTGGAAAGCAGGAGTTCATTAATTCTAATAGATTAATAATTATTAAAGAGATGATTTATATTAGAAGTAACATAGGTCGGGTGGATACAAAATTAACACTAGAATGATGCGAGAATTACTTGAATCGCATTTACAAGACAAGCGATGAGCTATGTGCAAATGACGAAGCTGAAGACAAAGATGGAGACAAAGATGAAAATACGACTAAATAAATCACTATTTAAAACATTCAAAGAAGGAAAAAAACTTGTTGAACCTGCCGAGAATTTTAACCTGAATATTGATCCACGCTTAGAAAGAAGCATCAAAGTCCGCTGAATTCTATAGTTATATTAAAAATCATCAGATAAAAAATCTGAGAAGTTGACGAATATTTTTTCCAAGAAATTTTTTCAATTGATTCTGAAACATTTTTATAACATTCGATGGACGATTTAAAAAGGCGTGAAATAAAGAGAAAATTTGGACGAATTAATAGCGGAAAACTGGGTTAGCTTGTATTTTTTGCTAAACGTTTAAAAACGTTGCATAGATGAAACTCAACTGAGGTGAATAGATAAGCTGTATTGTGTTATACTTGTAAATAATAACAATACTCGATGGATATCTATTGAGGAGACAGAAGGCGTGACTTGATGTTGAGTCAAGAGGCTTAAACCTCAATAGTCAAGTTATGAACGATTAACCCGCTGACAGCAGGATCTCATTTAACATTGGTGGGGCCCTGTCAAGGCGACTCTCAGCATATCCTTGGATTCAGTGCAGGACATTTCTTCTTTTTTTGATTTCAGCTATTATTTCCAAGTAAATTAAAACAAAATGAAATGCTCATAAAATTATGATGTTCTATTCAACGTGAAGACTTTTATGGATCAATAATCCATCTCTATGTTATTTAACAAAGAGACAAACAAATTGAAGTACGGAAAAATAGGACATTTCTGGGTGGTCCCCTAAAACCTTTGGGCCCTGTACAGCTGCACTGTTTGCATTACCATAAGTACGACTGTCGCCGTCAGATCAGACCAGTACATAACTATTTCACCTACAATGAAAGCTTTTGTGTGTACATCTGTAAATGTGTGTGTATACGTATGCATACATGCCTCTCTGAGTGAGTGGACGTGTAAGTTTCGTATATGTTCTCAGTTTTATTTATTCATTCTCTGGCTTTTTTTTTCTCAAATTATTCTTTCCTGTAACCAATTTATGCAATTTATTTATCAATCAATTACTTATTCAGTCATCTTATAACATGATTGCATATAAATTGCACTGCTTCCCCCAACCCAATTGGACGCCATGTTAACACCCTTTAAAAGCTCTCTTAGGCTTTTGTAATACTTTGAGATACATCTACTTGACGGATGCACAAAATAAACCGAGCAAAGCATAGATGATCACAAACACAGCTTGAGTCCTTTCGTAAAAACTAAGTGTCGTAAAGTGAACCTTCGTAAATCGGGTGATGCCTGTATTCATTCATCTGGTCTAAACTCTTTCCTCTCTTTCCTTCATCCATGATTTTATGATTTTGTTCATTTTGTTGATTTTTTCATTTTCTATTTCTTTTAGTTGTTGTATTCTTTCATTCTCTTTCATTAATCTATATTCTATTTTTCTATCTTCCTTCTCTCATCCATTGACAGGCCCGTCACCATCAAGTCCGGGGATACGAGTAGAAGAGCTCAGTCTGCTAAAAAAAAAAAAAAAAAAAAAAAAAAAAGCTGGGGCACAATATTTTGAAAATAATAGGTTTTAAAAAACACCAAAAATAGCCAAAACACACTAAAAGACACTAAAAATGGCCCAAAACATGCAAAAAAATGGCCAACATGTTTTAGTTCTCCCGCGCTAATTTAGCCTCTTTGTCCGCTCCACTAATACGCGCTGAATTTTGTACAAAAAGCGCTAAATTAGCGGCAATTAATTCACATCTTATTCACCGGTGGTTTCCAGTGATTTCCAGGAGGGGGCAGGGCCCACTGCACCTCCACCCCTTGGCAACGGGCCGGTCCATTGATCTTATGTCTCTTCTTCTTCTCATCCCTCTTCATCAATTTTTCGCTTTATTTATTTACATGATTCGTTCATCAGTCCTTCATTTCTTCTTTCCATTATCGGTCTGTCTTCCCCGCCCATCCGGGTAATATAAGGGTGGGTCTTGAGTCACACCTTCCTTCCCAATTGGTCAGTACAAAAACCACGTGGATACTGGATTGGTGTGATGCTCCTCCCAAATCATATCAGTCATATCTTGACATCCGAATCTAAGAAAAAAAAATCTTCTCCTGTAAATGGAGAGTTGATACAACAGCATCGGACAAAAAGAACGAATTGCTCTGCGTTTCAGATTTTTTACATGATAATAATAATGTAATTACACGTATATCTCAAGTGTATAAGTTTTATACTTACTACCCAGGAAGAAATCCTTCGCCCTGACAAGACGTCTCAGCTGGGGAACGTATTGAGGTATGCCTTCCACGTGAGTATCACAGATTTTGTTTAAACACACTTGTCGACTTGGGCGAGAGTACTCAGGTTAACTCATTGGTGTGAGGCCATGGAGACTCTTTTACACACTATTTAGCCAGTTCTCTAAAGTAAGTATCAATCTATTTATCTATCAATGTTTGTTGAGTAGATCTTTCTGCGTATATATATATATATATATATATATATATATATATATATATGTGTGTGTGTGTGTGTGAGTGCACGTGCGCGCGCGCGTGTGTGTGTGTGTGCGTGTGTCTGTGTTCAAGTCGACCGTAGACTGATTCATTCGAACTGGTCATTATAGTCACAGCGTTTCGGCCGTTGTACCGTACAACCTTCTTCAGGTATCTGACATATTCAAACCTACTATCTTTGTTAATTCGTCCTTGAAACTTTGTCAATTCGTCCTGGAGATGCAGCTTCGGCTCGTCCCAGGATATATGAATAAACTACCTGGCCCAGTGATTGAACTTGTGATGACCTGGTTAACTACGTACACTTGAACCGACTCATCCAGGGACAAAAATGGAAAGGGTGCAGTGTACACGTACACCTCGATTTTCTGGGGTTTTGTAAGTTGTGTCTACTAAAGGAGTAATTGCCTTAGACCTTAGTTTCCAAGCCAAGCCTTAACGAGTCCCTAAAACCCATTCCCAATACTGCATACACGAGACCAGTGTGGTAATTTTTAAACCTAATGTTCGTTCATTTCCTGGACGAAAGCCACTATATGGTGTTCAAATCTATGCTAGACCTACTGAGGAAGTTATATCAGAAAGAGCTTGAGTGCTCATTATTTCAATCGCCTTATTCACCAATCCTACCTCGAGGTACAATAATTATGATATCTGATTACAGAAACTCACAAAAATTGTCGTTTCAAATCGATTAGAAAACTATCAAACTTAATGGAGAAGTGTTTTCTTATTCATTTAGATGGTAATCGTGCTTCGTTGTAACCCTCTACTGCATGAGCCAAGCAGGGTCGATTGAGCTTTAAACACAATGAAGTTTTAAACCTGAATTATATGAAATATATTGATAAATGGACTGGGAGAAATAACATGTCAATTGGAAACTAATTATACGACAGGGAAACTGGGTAGGCGCAGGTGGCCTAACAGTTAAAGGCACGGAGAATGAAATCGACGAGCTGAGTTTGTGTTCACTTCGCACTTATTCACTTGATAAAGGTATGAATCCATCTCTCCCGTTTGAGGGTAAATAGTATGTCAGACTGGGTCGTGATTGGAAAACAGTCTAGAAGACGGACAACCTTAATTCCTAACCACCCTGGAAAAGGGTTGGCTCCGTCATGCTATCTCACTCTTACTCTTGACACGCCCATGATGAAATCATTTGTGGTGCCCCAGTGATATACGTACGAAGCTAAAATTTCTGGAACCCCAACAAATAAAAATGTGGCTATAAAAGAAACATCATACCAGAATTAATGATGATTATATTCTCAGATGATCAGAATTCGACCTGGTATTTGAAAATGTCTTCCAGCTGAAAGAATCGTACTTGTTGCTAACGTCTCCAAGTTTCCCCTCCTACGAAGCTCGAATTTCTTGAGGTATTCTAATAAGTGATTGGTTTGCAGAATATCAATGGAATACTATGATAATCGTTTAGAATACATCATCTTCATCAACAATTCATAAACAACGTCTTCTGTATACTTCTTAGAATACCAATGTTATAAGCTGTTTTTTTTTTTTTTTTTTTTTTTTTCGTTGGCTGGTGATTGCTGTCTTATCGGTAGGACCGCAGGAATTAAAACACAAACATCTTTAGTTTTGGTTGTTGAGCGTGGGCGTTTGTACCCCCTGAAAAATTACCACTACTCATTTGCATTGCTTTTTGTTTCAAAATTATGTTTACTCAATGAATTTAACTAGTTTTGTCTTTGGAATGGTCTTAAAAAAAATTTGAGGTTTTTATCCGATTTTCATATTTTCCAAGCAGGTGAGCAATTAATATGAGGAAGAAGAAGCAATTTCTGGATTCCTTGACCCTTATTGGACCAAAAGCGATTCAAATAGTTTTTTTCTGTAAAATATTTACATTTTGGTTGTAATGTTTGTTGATAATAAAGTTATGCGTATTGCGTACGCGTATATATTGACGTAGTGACAGCTACTTCTTGTGCTATTCCTACGCCCTTTCTCGTTGCTCAAATAACAGAATTAAGATCTTAAAATTACTTCCCAATTTCTATACTTAGTTTTTGTATAACCTTTGATTCTCTTTCTGATCTTCACTCTACGCTCTTGTGGAAAATACTTCAATTGGGGTCTTACAACTCATGGAAAATGTTGACCTGATCACCCTTATAATAGCCCCATCGGAAATGAATAGCAAGGCTTAGTCGAATATATGCTTTTGTGCCCTCCAATCCGGTAATATATCCTTTTGTATCCCACTGGGAAAAAGTGGTAGTTGACGCCCACGGCACTGAGTTATTGCTTTAGTTGGGAATTCAGTTTAAAGAGAGAAAGAGACTTTCAAACAAGGGATAAAATTTCCTTACAGTTCGTTCGATTATTTCGACCACATGAAAGCGCTACCCGGGCGACGACATCCCTTCCAGGACTGCACCGCTACGAAAGTTTGTTTCCCGCGGTGGTTGGCTTTCCTCTATTCCCCCGTGTCAGCCTCTTACTACTACTTCCCTCCCACAGTTATCATTCGCTTTAGTCCACCTACATCACCTTTATTCGACCATCAGTCGTCAAATCACGTGATGTCACTCTAACCACGCCACACAGACGGCGTGGAATTCTGACGTCTACAATCAAGTAGTTCAAATCATGCCACTGAATACACTTGAGTATATAATCTCGAAATTTCTATCTCACACCCAGGCGTCGACTACAGCATAGCCGATCTGAGATTGATGTCCATGTACTCCCTAAATAGACTTTATCGATCATACTAATCTCAATTTTTCATCGGATACATTGATATTGTGATAACCAGTATGTTATTTGATTAAACCACAACACACGGCAAACTGTCGTTGAGAAGGCTCTACGACCTTTAATCTGACTTAGATTCATGTCAGCATATGCGAGAAAGTGTATTTTGGTGCTTGGCTTCATCTTGAGGGATGTCAAGAGAAAACATTTTTTGGCAATACATAGGTACATCAATAAGTACGTGGCCTAATGAGGACAATCGCTTTTATTTTACACAGCAAATATTCATCTTCAGACATAATCTTCTCTCTTATCAAAACACTTAATTCAGTGGCAAATATTAATCATATAGTTCGAATATTATTCGGTGAAAATTCTAGATCAAAATCTAGCGAATAAGTACGTGCCATGCAACGAACTTATTGATTCTCCTTCGTACATTTTTTTTATTAACACGCTGTCTAAAAATGGATGCTGCTCTGTCCTTGATTATATAAAGCATTAACTTGCTTCCGGATTATTTTATTCAATAACTGCCCAACACTTGAACTCAAACTCCGACTGCAAGCGACAACTGAAGGGTAAATGCCGGTTATGTGTTGGTGGCAATTGTCGGAGACATATTTACTTCGTTATCTTTGAATGCGCGTACATAGGTGTTTGCAAAACGTCGTGTCTTCTGATTGGACGTTGACACAGAAGGTGATGTGATTGTTTGAAGGTAGGTAAATGCCAGTGAAGAAGGACAATGAGAACGAAAATGAAGAAAGAAAAACGATAGAAGGTAGAGGAGAGTGAAAAGAAAGAATAAGGGTGGACTCTGGGGGTCACATGGAGAAAATAGGGTCTGATGAGAGAGTTGTGAAGGAGTGGGGAGGAGAAATGAATAAAGAATGAAAGTTCATGTGGGCAAGGAAAGAAAGGAATGTCAAGGAAATGACAATGAGAGAAAGAAAGGAAGAAAGAAAGAAAGAAATTAATGGAAAAGAAAGGAATAAAAAGGGAGGTCAAGGAAGAGAGAGTAAAAATAGGACAGAAGAAAGAGAGAAAAGAAGAGTGGAGAAAGAGAAGGAAAGGAAAGAAGAGATTGAAAGGCAGATGACTAAAATCAAGATGAACGAAAATCAATACAACGGATAGGATTCGAGAAAGCCGAGTGTACCAAATCGAAAATATTAAGAAAGGAAGCCAATAGAGCAAGTTATGTGTTAAACTCAATCAAGTCTGGTACAAGACCAGAGTGAGGTACCATAAGCTGAGCTTAGACAAGAACAAGGTCACTCTAGTGGGGCACCCAGTGAAGACCGAATTCACTACACTACCAAATTGGTCTGAAACATGAGCATTACTAACTTGATGCTTTATTTAGTAAACTTAGTTTAACTACGTACAAGGCCAGAATAGTTCAGCTCACAAAGTACTTACTGTGACTCGAAATCTTTATACGAGGGAATAAGTTTCCGAGGGCTGCTTGCTTGATAATTATAGTGCTAATGCTCTCTGAACTTATTCTAGTCTGGTCCAACGCCATAGATAATGGAGTACTCATCGAACTCACTATATGAGGGAACTGACCCGTGAAAAGAGCTTTTTAAGTATAGCACTACGGCACGCGACCAGAAATATTCGGCTGAAATCAAAGCTGGACAATCAGTAAAGAGCAGGTCTGTCCTCATCTGGGAAGGGGGATTCGGTAGTCCAGTGGGTAAGGCTATTAGGTTAGAATAAAAATTGTGATGAATGTTTTTGGCTTGATGTTAGTGGGGATGTGTCTCTCGCCAAAGGGTCCTCAGATCAGAGAATTGGAAAACAGGAACGGAGACAACCTTGATGTGTATGTTAGTTACACGGTTCTAACATTTTTTGTAATAAATTGAAATATCAAATGATGGCTCCCTAATCATTTTTGCTTACTTTGTTCGTGTGACGTATACAGCAGCAGTTATACAATGATAGACTTGTAACAATTCTTATAATAAATCTGCCTAATTATACGTGAAGTGAAATCATCATTCTGAATTATTCATTGTTGCTACTCAAGGCAGTGAAAGGTGAAATTTACACGCACAGATGTAAATTGACAGCCATAAACATAAAAAAAGAGTTCTCTCCCTTGGTGGCTAAAAATGGTCGGATTTTTTTTTCTTCATTTTTCATTTCCAGTTGACTTTATAGCTAGAATTCGATAAATTTGACTCCTGGAATCATGATCTTGTTATATAAGCTATACATTGATATCTGTTGCTTGTTTCGTCTTATTTCACTCGGAAAATCATAAGATGTCTCCTTGAATTTTTTTTTTTTTCTTCTTTAATGACACTTTTAGGATTTTATTTTAAATGACTTATTGATCAAAATTAAATTCCAACATCTTAAGATGCCATCGTAAGCAAGGGAGGTAACCTTTTTTTTTATACTTACGGCGGCCATGATTTATAACTGGACGTGCAAGTTTTACCCGGGGAAAACTAAAAATCTGATTGACTGAAGCGGGGGGGGGTTGAACTTGAAAGGGTTGGGAACCACTGGTATAGAGAATTGTGTGGATGAATTCGGCCACAGCTAAAAAAAGATCAGCACATGAAGGAAGGCGTGATGTACAGATATTAGCTGAAAAGGGCGAAGGGATATGGAATTCCGTCTCTTTTATTTCATCTGAAACCCACACTCGGGTCATTTTTCTTTTCTACGTATAAATACCTGCA
This sequence comes from Thysanoteuthis rhombus, assembly GCA_963457665.1. Taxonomy (NCBI): domain Eukaryota; kingdom Metazoa; phylum Mollusca; class Cephalopoda; order Oegopsida; family Thysanoteuthidae; genus Thysanoteuthis; species Thysanoteuthis major. The sequence goes on along the minus strand of OY735234.1, from coordinate 4,532,257 downwards.
CGAAAGGCTAAGGCCGAGGAAGAAAGAACCCCGGGTCCACATTGCGCGGTGCGTATGTACAAACGAAAGGGACATATACAAATCTATGTCCAAAAAAGCAATGGTGTGAGGAGAGGAAAAAAAAAAGGGGGCCTCGTCCGACCGGACTTTGCATACACCCTCCACCGCCCAAAGTGGAAAAACTGAGTGAAAGAAGAGACACTCTGACAGAAATAGGTCAGTAATTATAAGAAATAGGTCAATCATTAATCTCCCACCACTCGCCCTCCCCTCTCTTCCTTTCAGACATACCCCGCCCCAGACTTCTTGAAAAATAACCACTCTTTACAGCCTTCCCTCTTACCCAAAACAAAATTCACCCCCACGTCTCGTCTCGGCTCGTCTCTACCATCCCCAAGGTCTCAGTCTCCTTCAACCGGCGCTAGATACCCTCCTACTACCCGGGCTCTCATCACCACCACCACCACCTACCACATTAACATTAACTTTGCGGCTTCCTCTCTCTCCTCTCACTTGCGGCTACTGTCTCGTTTTTTTTGTTGTTTTCTTTTCTCTCTCTCTCTCTCTCTCTATCTCTCTCTCTCTCTCTCTCTCTCTCTCTCTCTCTCTCTCTATTTTACACTCTTTCTCTCTGCATTTAAGTCTACCCCGCCGCTTATACAAAGATATGGTGGATACCGCTCGGGAACGGCAACTGATATTGTAAGTTGTTGGTTCTCCTTCAGCCTCTGTCCAGGCAGGCGTCCGGTCTGCCAGACCAAAAGCGAGAGGGTTGAGGGCATGTAAAGAGGTGAATGGGTATACTGAACGATTTTTTTTTTTTTTTTTTGCGGACACTTCCACCCCACTGCCACGCCCTGTGAAAAACGGGTTAGGAAATGATTGAGAAAAAAAGATGAAGAAAAAAGAGAGACGTTCGGACGAAAGATGGTGGAGAGATGATAGGAATGACATGAGTAGACACCACAGGGGGTAAGAGAAGGGGATGAGCACGGTTGGAAGAGCAAAGGGTGGGAATGATAGAGCGGCTGAAGGGTGGCTGAGAGGCCGACAGGAACTATCGGTTATCTTTCCTTTAATGCTATTTCTCATTTTTTTTTCTTCTTAAATCCGCTACGGACAGCTTTTCACATCACCTGGACCCCGCACTCAATAGCTTCGATTCCCGCCTTTTCGTTACGACCATCCGTTTGTGAGGTATATGTATGTACGTATGTTTGTATCGTGGATGTGAAGTGATAAGATAGAATCTAGATGAAAATGACAATTGGAAAGTGGAGAGAAAAGCTCTAGAGATAAGTTTTACAGCTCAATTTGTTTATTTGTATGTATGTATTTATGTATGTATGGATGAATGGTGTTCATATATTATGCTTATCTTCTGTTTCTCTCTTGACTTCTCACTTTTTCAAATCGTTCTCGCTTCTCTTTATCTTTTATCTCTCAGTTACGATTTTCAACCTGTGATTCCTTCAAATACTATCCTTAATGGAGCATTTTAATAATATTTCTTGTGTTATCATTTTGTTATTTTTATATATATATATATATATATATATGGGTGCTTCGAGTCTGCTACTTTGGACTCCTGCTCACCAAGTGTTTTGTTAGCTCAGTCGGTAGAGCAGAATCGTGTTAAGACTGATTCTTGGTTGGTGTAGATTCGAGTACCATGTGATGCTCGTTTTCTTTATTCATTTACGTGGTCGTCTATTTGGTTTTCTACTCGGTTAATTCCAGCCCAACAATGATTATATATATATATATATACATATATATATATATATATATATATATATATATATATATATATATATATATATATATATATATATATTTATATAATTTGAACTATAGGGAGTACAACAGACTCAGGAGTGAAAGAGTACATATGTTAGGTTTATATATCCGTGATTGCTGTCATTGATGGTTCAGACATGTTTCGGCAGGTATTCCCATCTTCAGTAGTGTGTGCTGCGTGTGTGTGTGTGTGTGTGCGCGCGCGCACGTGTGTGTGTATGTGTGTGTGTGTGTGTCTTTAGAAGTTATAAGTTTGCTGTGGAAGTCCACCATCAGTAGCTTTGCTTTGTGAGCAAAAAATGGCATCCCATCTGCAATTCATTGAATGCCAAAATGCATTGCAAAAGATTTATTTCAACGTATTCACATGGCTTCAAAATTGACTAAGTTTGGACCACAGATCAATAATGATGCAAAATGTTTTTAAAAATATATTGAAATATGATTGATCATTGAAATATTATGGAACACGATAAAAAATGAGATGTGCCAAAAATATTAATACATTCCGGAAATTTAATTTCATAATTTAGTTTCAGCGGAACCATTGCGATAGATCGACATTAATCTGGTTCAGTTGCAAAAATTCACAACTAATGTTGATGTCATTAGATTTGCACGTAGCTCGATCATTACCTGCCAGATCAGATCTCGTACAGTGTCACCATTCCCCTGAACATAGAGCTGTGTCTCAAGACCCCCGAGAACAGATTATCTATCTCCACAATAATTGGTTCGCAAATTGAAAAATCTCGAGTCAAGCTAATGTCTCTATTCGATGATTGAAGTCTAATCATTCGAGTAAGAGTCAGTCTTTATCGTGACATCCTGCCAAAATGTTGGTTCGCACTGATGAAAATATTGTTCGATAATTGATAGTTAGGCCAAAAACAACCAGCAGAAAAATTCATTAAGAATTGCTGGAAGCTGCAAAAGTACTGAGCAAGAAAAGTATCAGACGAGTATTCCAGAATGAAGTCTATTATTCTCAAACACGAAGATTCCAAAGACTCCACTGCTGAAACCTAAACATGTTCACGATCATTTGGAGAGCACTTAAAGAACCTTATGTCTTTCTGGAATTTTGTGATGTGGTCAGATGAGACTAAAATAACATATTTCGGTCAAAGTACGATGAGTCATGTATGGAGAAAAAAGAACTCTGTGTACTGACTTGAGAACATCAACCCGTAAGTGAAGTTTGCGGGAAATACCTTAATGGTATTGGCTGTTTTCCTCCTGGAAGGACTGGTACTTTTCATGTGATCGTTTGATACTACCAATACTAGGATTTTACGAGTAAACGAGTTATACATAGATTTTACAAGCCAGCATAATTCTTTATCGAGGGACTTTGGTGCGAGTGAAATCTATTTAATTCCAGTAAAAAGATGGCTGATTAAAAAAAGGGTTCGGGTTGTTATCTGTGAAATGCAATTTCGCCTGAGGGGAAAAAAGGGTGTCTTATATAAAGGTTCCAGGCTGCGTTTCCTATGGTATTGATTGATTTTGTAATTTTCATCGATGAAACACCGAAACATTTTCCCAGTAATTTTGGCCGACAGAGAGAACCGTTAAATGGGACCTTTGCTATTGAGGATAATTAATTACTGTTACGTTTCTTACTATTGAGCTCTCGGAGAGCCATTTCTTTGCCTCCTGCACTAAAAGTGTATGCCGCTGGTTGGTGTCCACTAACTGATCATTAGCAGTGAGGGAAAAATCTGTGGTCCCATTTTGGTACGGACGGTTGGGATTTGAACTGATAAAATGTAAGATGGGCCTGGGGAAATGGGAAAGGTTGTGGGAAGATAAAATTGAATTTCAAATATAGGAAAACCCTCGGATAGGGGTGGGAGATCAATTGGTATGAGCCGGTGAGTAATTAATCATACCCCATACTACGTCGACCCCTACTCCAAAAAATGATGAAAGGGTCTGATTTGTTGCTCTCGGTAGGAGACAGGAACAGTTGCCGGATAAGTAAGCATCGAAAGCCATGATGAGACGAAGGACTGGCGTTGGAACCTGAAATAAAGCTAAGACCATGACTTTTGAAACTCCATCAAATATACCCAAGAGAGAGAGGGGGGGTTAAGACAGAGACCACAGTTAGAGCCTTGCTTCTTGGTTGCAGGCTTGAAACCCTGAGCCCGATATTGACTGCACATCTTCTTTGCGACAACAAACTCTTCTCCTCTATATCACTAGTCGCCAGCTAACTGACCGATCAACTGACCTGAGAACGTGTCACATGGCCCCTGGCCATAGGAAAGATTGACAGACGACGATATAATCCAACAGAAATAAACACTTAGTTGTATTCTAAACAAGTATTGTAGCTTGCTGGTGCTATTTATTTTTCTTTATTTATTTCTATTTTATTTTGTCACCTCAAAAGCCGTTCTCGGAGACGCTTCGACCGGAGCACCAGTACTTGGTCATTGATCTTTTACACAACTTGGGGAGGGCGACGGCTTGTATGAACTGACCAACGGCAAACAGTCAGCGGCGAGTGTGATAATTGGTCCCGTGTACCAGGATTCTTGACCCGAGGTGAGCCATGAACAGTGACCAGTGTGATAATTGAGACGAAGATTAATGGTGCTACATACTGACAGATTTTTGAGTAGCATCTGCAATAAACTGTCAAGGCGTACAAATTACCAAGACGTTGGACCTATCAACAAAATGAACCCAACAACAGAATGTTTCCAGAAGAAGAAAATCCAAGTTATAGAACGATCCAGAGAGAGAGAGAGAGAGAGAGAGACAGACAGAGAGAGAGAGACAGAGACAGAGACAGAGAGAGAGACAGAGAGAGAGAGAGAGAGAGAGCAATTTCAGTTGCAATTTTCCTTATATTACAAGACGAAAAAAGAAAATTAAATACATTTTGCCAACTTTGGGAGAAGGAATAATGCCATTCAAACAATACACACTTCTTATCTTATCGACATATATTTATTTTACACAACAAATATTCATTTTGCAATATAATCTCACTCCTTGTCAATGCACTTAATTCAGGAATGAATATCAATAAAATAGATCGGATATTACACGGTGAAATTTTCAGACCAAAATTCAACAAAAGAATATATCAAGCTACGGACCTATTGATCCATCCACATATATGATCAGAATTAGATTGATTGATATGAATAGAATGAGATAGATAGATAGATAGATAGATAGATAGATAGATAGAAGAATTGTCGATAGATAAATAGATATTAACAGAATTAGATAGATAGATAGATAGATAGATAGATAGATAAATAGAAGAAGAATTGAGTCGAAAAATAAATAGATAGATATGAACAGAATTGGATAGATAGATAGATAGATAGATAGATAGATAGATAGATAGATAGATAGATATGAACAGACGGAGATAGATAGATATGGATATACAGACTGATAGATAGATAGATAGATAGATAGATAGATAGATAGATAGATAGATAAATTCCGGTTTCAAACGAAATGTTTCTATATAAATTGTCTCTACAATTATCACATTCTGTCGGAGATAAACTGTCCTTTCAAATGATATATGCATAGATAGATATGAACAGAATTATGTTTATAGATAGATAGATAGATAGATAGATAGATAGATGGATAGATAGATATGAACAGAATCAGATAGATATATAGATATGAACATAATTAGATAGATAGACAGATGTAAACAGAATTAGATGAACAGAATTTAATAGATATAAACAGAATTAGATGGATAGATTGATATGAACACACTGAGATAGATAGATAGATAGATAAGATAATTATTGAGTGACGTGCTGTCCATCAGGAATTTCCATTCAATGACCATTATGTAAAGCTATACCACCTGCAGCTTATTCTCCTGATTTTTCTTTTCGTTTTTTTCTTCAAATTTATGCTTTGTAATTCTGCTCAGACACCCCCAAGGGCATTTATATCGACAGATGTTATTTGTTCCATTTGAGTATATATTTCTTACAACAGTCTCGGTCTCTTTAAATCTATTTTCTTATCGACAGAAAGGAATTGGAAGTCACTTCTCTTGGTTGTAAACTGGTAATGAAAGGAATAAACATCAAAATATACATTATTTTAATGTCTAGAACTCTTTTTCCCCATAAGCATCAATAAACCAAAGAATAAAATAATAATGGCGTAAAATGAGAATTTCAGATAACCATGTTTGTACAAATGAGATACCTCTCTACTGACCACACACACAACCCAGACCTGTCCTGATTTCTTTATATACTTAAGATCCACTAAATTATCCATCTTATCTCTTACAAGACACTGACATTATTTAAACACACCATCACCTTTATCTCCATTATATATTTTGGAAACGCCCGATTACACTTGCGAAACGTTGAATTGGACCAAAGAAATCTCATTATACAAAACACCGGTCTTCTGAAATTGTTATTCTACTCTAATATTGTCGAATAAATCAAGATCCACATCGATATACTGACCGAAAATGATTATCAAAATGCTTCCACTAAAAAAAAAATGAAAGAGTTTGAGCAAAACATGTAATTAAACATTAAGAATAAAAATAGTTGATCTGAAAATTGAAAAATAAATAACTCATGACTCGTCTTTTTAGATAAGCTGTTGATTATCCTCAAGCAGAGCTAGGACAAGATACTGGGACAAGGGGCCCTCCGCCAGTGTTGCAAGCCTGAATCCCCCACTAAAAAAATGTACTCGGTTTCAAAGTGGGCTAGCATCTTTCATCCCACAGGATTTACTCAACGCTAGTCCAGTTAATACCCTAGGGTATGAAATTGGTTAGTTTAATTCATACCAACCCGGCTACATTATACCCCAGGGTATAAAGCAGGCTAGCTCAATGAAAGCCTGCATATATGTGTATGTTAATGTACGTAAGCGTATGTGCGTGCATATTCAAAATAGTTGAATGTGTATGTGGTTATATAGCATGTTACATGTGTGTGTATTTGAAGTGTGTATATGAGGGTGCATATGTTACATGTGTATGTGTGTATGAATGAGCTTGTATTTGTCATCAATGTGTACATGCGTGCTCGTAATTATGTAGCCTGTGTATATATGTCTATGTAGTATGTATGTATGCGTCTTGTATACGAGTGTGCGTATGTGACGTGTATGTAAATGTAGCGTGTGTGTCTGTGTGGTATATCTACATGCATGCATGTATGTGTTATGAGAGTATGTATGTGTATGGCATGTGTTTGTCAGTTATTATCAAAAGTTTTTAAACTGAAAAGAAAATAATTGATGTTATATGACGTTATAATGTACATCAAGATTGGCCAGTCAATGCAGTGGCTAACGTATCCTGCTTGCTTTAGTCTGGAAAGCTTGACAGGTCATACTGTAGATCATGGTAATGTATGGGAGCACAATCTTTTATCAAGTGTTTGTAAGCTCATAATTCAGTGTAGTGTCACTTTCTTGTGCTGTTCTTCCATAGTTGCATTTAAAGGTCATTTTTTTTAGAAATTTCACTTCTTCGTTCACTTTCAAATGTTAAAAAATGGTTTTTAAATTTTTCATTTTTATTTCTATCTTTGCAATATTGAAAATAAATACCTCAAGATAATGAAAATGCAAATTCATATGTATGACACGAATTTTAAAAAATATCCTTTAGTCAAGAAACGCAAGGACATAGTTCCATCCTTACTAAAAATTTGGCAATGATCGTAAACCTTCTCTTCAATTATTTCCGGAGGTTTATGAGAACACAGAACTAGAGAAAGTAGATCACTACATCTACCTAGGACAACGAATGACCATGGGACCCTCAAAAGAAGAAGAAATCAAGCGAAGAATCACACTACGATGGCAAGCCTTTGGCAGAGCTAGCTCAACCTTCAAAAATAAGAAATCCCATTAATCCTAAAAAGAAGGGTGTACAACCAATGCATCCTCCCAATAGTCACTTATGGAGCTGAAACATGGAACCTAACCAAGAGACAGATCCGCAAATTGAGAACCATGCAACGTGCACATGAAAGAATTATGCTGGGCCTCACATGTAGAGACCACAAGACAGCACAGTGCACCCAGGAAAAGACAAGTGTCAGGGACATCATAGAATCCATTAAAAATCTCAAATGGCAGTTGGCTGGTCATGTTGCACGAATGGCAGACAACCGATTGACATCGCTACGCACGACATGGATCCCCTGAGATCACATGCACAAACGAGGCCGGCAGAATATTAGATGGAGAGACGAGCTAGACAAATTCAGAAAGTACTGGCTCCGCGACGCCCATGATAGAGAAGTGTGGCGAATCCTATCTATGTCCAACGACGGTTATTAAAATACTGATGATGATGATGATGATGATGATGATGATGATGATGATGATAAAAACTCGGAGCAACATTACTGTCGTCTTTCGCCACTTCTGGTATTCAAACATTACGTCTGAAGATTCAAAGTTTTCAAACCATCCCTTTCTTGATATGAATGTTACACTGTCCGCTTTATGTTTCTTTGTTAACACTCGGAGATCAGTTCGGAACGTAAGATGATTTAGTTGACAGTGAAATAAATGAAACAAAGAGATCAGTTTTTTACTTTTTTTTTTTCTTTTCTTTTTTTTTAACTGCGTTAATCAACGGCGTACATAGAGGGGTGACTATAATTAATCTAAGCGCGTAAATCAAAACTCGCGTTGAACAAAACCGCTTTGATCAAGGGGTGTCTGTTGTCTACACCCGATTATTTTTCAACGGCAATTCAGTGAATGGAACCGTGCACTGTAGTTTATGAGATTGTGTCATCAGCGTGTGAAATAGAATCACAATGTTATACTGTGTTCTCTATCATCATAATAAATTGTTGAAATACGAACTTATTTCTGGAAAATACCAAGGGGTATTGTCTGGCCTAATAGATATGCCCCGGATCATAAAATTGACTAGCCCAGTATATACCAATAAAACAGGTTAGCCCACTTTAAACCCGGGTATATTCTGGACATGGTAACTCTTCGGGGATATTACACCTGCCCTGTCGTTGGTTCGTACATTTTTTTTTCATCATTATAGTCGTTTTTCTTTCACTTTTGGGGTGGGGATGCGCATCCCTTCCCAGAGCAAGATTCGATAACATCCCTAGTCACAATAGACACGCAAGGAAGACCGGAGGGTACACAAGCGAGACGTTGTAGAATTTAGACAGAGACGTGAACATGATACCGATTGGAAAACTGACTAATAAAATTCAGCCAAAAGAAATCTATCTCTGGACGTGAGTGAATGTGTGTATGCTTATGTATTACGTGTGTGTAAAAGTTTCTTGCGGTTATCGTCAGGGGTTTTCATTCCGTAGTTTTCGAATGTAGCCTTGAAATATACATTTAAAAATTATAGTTTTAAACAACAATTTTCTTCTCGTTTTTTTCCCCTGAATTTCACACTTATAAGATCTATATTCCATGACCTTGACAAGGACCAGACAATGGATGGAAGTACTAAGACTAAGACTTAGGGTCAATTCTTACATACACTTCCTTTAAACATTCGTTATTTTGTACGAAAACTGGAGAAATTTACTGAAAAGGTTAATAAATCATACATGTCTTGTCATTTTCAATAAAATCTGCTTAAATGAAAGATTGCTGCGCAAATATACTTTATGAATGGCCGCCGTTTTGTTTTCACAGATAATGGAATGACACTGACGACAATGGAACGTCCCCCTTCTGGGCAAAGCGTATGGAGATTCTGCGATGTCCAGTTGTCAGAATCACCCCGCCCCCTCAGCTTCTGCAGGGGCATTAGTGCGAAGCAAACATAAATAGCTTCGACCGGAATTTGAACTTTATACCTTATATATATATATATATGTATATAGATAGATAGATAGATAGATAGATAGAGAGAGAGAGAGAGAGAGAGAGATTGAGAGAGAGGAAGAGAGAGAGAAATCGAGAGAGAGGGAAATAAAGAGAGTGAGAGAGAGAAATATAAAAAGAGAGGAATAGACAGAGTGAAATCGAAAGAGAAATAGAGAGAGAGAGAGAGAAAAAATGGAGAGAGGGAAGAGAGAAATAGAGAGAGTGAGAGATAGAAAGAGAGAGAAAACGAGAGGGAGAGAAAAAGAGAGAGAGAGAGAGGAAGGAAAAAAAATGGAGAGAATGAGAGAGAAGTGTGCAAATTTAAAATCTTATAATACATCTGGGAGTGCATCACCAGTAGATAGGTAGGCCTTAGGTTGGTGCAAAAGAAATTGCGGTTTTTGTTATATAATGTTATGCTTATTTCTAGAATAAACTATCGTCTAACTAAGTTCGTTTAATATACTTTATATATATATATTTTTTAGAGCGAGAACGTTGCTCTATTCATTTACGCTGGACCATTCAACTGTTTATTCTGATCTATTAGCAGCTGTCAAATCGAAGATGAGGAAAAGCAATTTCGACAAATATTGTTTTATGAGTTCAATATCAGCGTAAATTTGCGGAAACTGCACGCAATATGGACCAAGAATTTGGCCAGGGGATCGTCAACTAACGTACTGCTCAACATTTGTTACAAAAAATTCAAAATGGAGACAAGAGCTTCGGAGGCGTAGTCGTCCTCTTGCAATTAATGACAACTAATTGAAGGCCATTATTGAGTTGACAAAAAATGGTCGACTTGTCGTGCAAATGACCCTTAATGAAAAGCAAAAAAGCTTGCATGTTGCAGCGAATGACCCGTACAGAAATTGAACAAACTAGGCCACGAAACCCTTTCTCACCCAGCTTACTCACCAGACCGCTCTCCGACCATCTACCACTTTTTCAAGCATTTCGTCCATTCCTTGTCAGGGAAGATCTCCAACAACCCGGCAGCAGCTCAAAACACTTCCGAAGAATTCATTGGTTCCAAAATTCTGCGCTTCCGGAATAAATGGACATTTTTTTCCATTTGGCAAAAATGGGTAGATTCTGAAGGTTCTTATTTCAATTAATAACTTTTATTCTAAGCTTAGATATGCTGCCTTTCTTGCACCAACTTAATGGATAGAAGGAGCAATAGATAGGGAAATATTAGTATGGACCTTTATAGATAATAAATCGTGTACGTTCCCGCATGGCTAGATGTGCCCTGAATGTCTTCTCTCTTAGCCTAATATCATCTCTCCCCACACATCCTATCTCTCTTTCACTCTCCTTCACTTCCACCATATTCCTTTCCCCACCATCCAGACCATGCACCTGTCAAATGGACTCAGTAGCCAACACCCTAACTCGACGCGTCGTGAAGAGATAGATAAGTCAACCAGTGGATGCGCCCATGGTTTTACAAGGCTGGTCTCTCAAGTCGTTGACAGTAGGCCTAGCGCTAGCCTGATAACAATCTTCTGCCAAAGTTCGCTTTGCTGTACGAGCAGTATATCTGCATAGAGGGGATGTCGTTTATCATAATAATGGATAATGTCATCAAATGGTTATTGTTATTAAAATCAACTATTTTATAGCGTAAAATTGTGTAGAACAATGAATTTAATATCGTAACAAATTATACCAATGGATGTAATTGGTCTTATTTCTCAAATCCCTTGTTAATGTTATTAGCCAGTTATTGTTATCTAAAAGAAAATAAGCGGTTCCCCAGAAAGGGAAGCGCGTTTCTGTGCGTATGTATGTACATTTCAAAGATTTGGCAACTACGCGCGTCTACTGCTAAAGAAGTTTAAAGATTGTGTGCGCCAGCCTTCCGAATGGGTGGAGGGAAAATGTGCTCATCTGGAGAGGTAATATTCAACCTCTTGGTCTTCAACTCAACCTAAACACTATTTAGCCATTAGGCAAATACTCATACCTGCACTCAAACATGTGTGCAAGCACGTGTGTGTGTGTGTGTGTGTGCAGGTGTACGTCATTGCCGTCAATTTGCAGGTAGACACATCTTACATATCCTTCTCTAATTCCCAACTGTGTCCACCAGTTGGAGCCACCTGGTTCTTGCTTGGACTACCCGTAAAGCAGAAGTACTTCTGAAAAAGGCTCCGAAACGAAGTAAGAGCACCAACTTACGGGTATGGACAACTGGTTGATAGCTCCTAACATATTTCAGAAAACAGGAGTATCATACGGGTATCCTCTCTTACACCCCAGTTTCTTCACTTTCCACCCACCCAGACTCCAACGACTGTCATGCCTGACATTCCAGAATAATTTGTTCAATTCGCTTTTGGTCACAATAATCAGGCCGTCATTCTACGTGTGGTTGTTCGTTTTTACTATTTCATCTTTATTGGTATTAGAATGATATAATTAAACTTTGAAATATCTATTGAATCAACGCCATTTCTAGTTTTCCAATCAAATGCATGCTGAATGGTAATCAATATTACCATTCAGCATGCTTCTCGGAATCACTTTATGCTCATGATTGTTGGAAGAAGACTTGTATAAAAAGAGAAGAATATGCAGTTCAAATATCTAATCAATATCGAAACATTAAATTCAAACATTAGATCACTCATGAATTTCGTTGTCTTCAAAAAAAAAAAAAAACAAGGCCAACATAAGAAACCGCTTATTGTGATCACTTTGGGACAGGATTTTTTACATAACAATAACCAGCTGATACATTAGGTTGATGGTATATAGAAGAATCTGCTTAAAGTAATTGCTTTGAACAAAGAGTTCGGGACTGATTGATTTTGAGAACATTTTCCGTAATTATATTCAGCGTCTTCATCCGATTGTATATTTCATTCTTTTCTGGCATTGACTCATGTTGATCATTGGTCAGTTAATGTTCTAGACTAGTAAAACACTGACAGTAACAATTTTCACTGGGCGGGAATTTGTGTCCCGAATCGTGTTGTCCATCAAGACATACAGGGATACATTCACGTCAGGGGTGTAACCAGGTTGTAAAGTTGGGGGAGCAGGCACATAAAAAAGGCGCCAGGGTACGTACCCGATAATTTCAAATTCATTCGACTTCTTTTTGTATTTAAAATCAGAGCACAATAAAAAAAATAACATTAGGCTCGTAAATCTATATTGTATTTAAAATCAAATCAGGATAGAAAATTTTGTTATTTGATTATCATTTATTGAAAAAAAACAATAAGATAATGTTCGACTTTTATCGCACATGGAAAAATAAAGCTAAAAAGCGGGGGCTTCTCTAAAAGAATATGCTCAGGGGGAGGGGCAACGCTTCCCTAGCCCCCTCTAGCTACACCATTGATTCACACCGTCTGGTTTTGGATAGCGAGCTAATCAATGCCAAACTATTATTGCTTGGTTGGGAGTTCGATCCTCATAGCGTGCCCGATATAACATGTCTTGTGTTAGACTAAGCCAAGTTGAATGAATACATGTTATGTCGCCTCAAAAAAGGGTAATAATGATTGGCAAGCTAACGAAACAGAATATTACTGCCGTGTAGCGAGTTCGATCCCCATTGTATCCAACAAGGCAATGCTACATTTAGTAAATGCACGTCACGCCGTGAGATAATCGTTAACAAGCAGGTCTAATAGATAAATATCATGCGGTGATTTTTATTGTCGCTGAGAGATTAACACTTGTGGCCTTGTGCCACACAAAGCTACGCTTAGAAAATGAGGGCCACGTCGGAGGTTAAGGGTTAGCGAGTTTGATTGTAGACCATTACTGCTATTCAGTGATTTCGATCCTCATCGGGTGAAGCACATTACCGTCCTCGTGCTGTAAATAAGCCGAGTAATGCATAACCGCTCAACTAGATATACAATGGGCAATTTAACTAACCAACAGGCGAGACATTTTTTTTTAATGAATACGGAAAACGGTCAGGGGAAAATGATTAAACATATGCCCGGATGACTGCCCCACCCTCGTTTGATAGACCAGCCGCCTTTTCCCCACTCATTGAAATCTACTACTGTGTCCAAGCGTTTTTTTTTTTGTTTTGTTTTTTGTTTTGTTTTTTTGTTTTTTGTTTTCATATAAGTAGAAGGTCATTCAGTGGTCACACAGCCGGACGTAATAAAAAATGTCAAAAAAATAGGTCTAGCATTGGGCGGGGCAGATGGTTAACGGGGGAAGGAAAGAAATGGGGGGGGGGGAAAAGGGAGACATAAAGGGAGAGAAGCGAGCCAGGAAGTGGACGAAAATGGGACCCAGCAGAGTGGATCTTGATAATAAACGTAAAAAATATGAAAACTGTGGAGAATGAAAAAAAAAAGAAAGATAAGTGACAATGATATTGATTAGAGAGAGAGAGAGAGAGAGAGAGAGAGGGACGGGGGAAGAAAGAGAAAGAAAGAGAGATAGAATGGAGACTAGGAAATTTTTTGAGAAGCCTGTGGTGTATACTTGATACAAAAAAAAACGGAAAGAAGATAAGGGGAAATAAAAATGAAAAAAAAAATGGAAAGAAAGGGAGTGAAGAAAAGACGTGAGGAGTGGTCGGAAAGAGAAAAATAATAATGATGATGATGATGATGATGATGATGATGATGATGATGATGATGCATCCAGAGAGAAAACCAAGAAAGGAAGAAAGGGAGATAAGAGATCAAAGAGGATAAAATGTCAGAAGGGAGTGTGATTGAGTTTGATGATAGGAAGAGGGGCAAATGAGAAGGGGAGGAAGAGAAAAAAAAAAGAAGATGACGATAAAGAGAGGAAGAAAGAGAAGAGTAAAATACCAATGGAAGGAGAAATATAGGAATGATGGTCATGGATCGGGAACTAGTAAGAAGAAGTCCAATGGTGAACAGAGGGAAAAGGTTTCAGGAATGGAAAAGGAAGGGAAAACAAGGGAGGTAAACAGGGTGGAACAGTAAGGGAGGCTAAGTGGCGAGAAGGAGAAAGAGAAAAAGAGAGAGTGAGAGAGAGAGAGAGAGAAAGAATGGTTTGTAAGAATGGAGAGGAAACATGGAAGGAGAGGGCAGAGAAAAAACTGGATCCTGACTTCGAAAAAGGCGTAGATAATATTTCATTGAGAGAAAAAGAGGAAGAACTGAGAAGACAGAGAAAGGGAGGGAAAATTAAGAAAATGAGACACCAAAGTGAGGAAAATAGAATATAAAAAAATGATAAGAAAGAGAAAAAGAAGCAAGAAAAAAAGAAAGAGAGAGGAAAGGGTAAGATGCATAAGAGGCTTCGAAAGGAATAAAAATTAAAAGAACAGTCTGAGACAGAGAGAGACGAAAAAGAGAGAAAGAAGGTGAGGTAAAAAGAAAGACAAATATCAAGAAGACAATACAAATTATCATATCGTTTATATATATATATATATATATATATATATATATATGTGTGTGTGTGTGTGTGTGTGTTTCTGTGTGTGTATGTGTGTGTTGAGAGAGAGAGAGAGAGAGAGGTGGGAAGAAAGAAAAGGGTAAAAATGTAGATCCTGCAAAGGTAAGAAAAAGAAAGAAAGACGATGAGAAAATGAGAATATTAGGACCATGGAATTAATATAAGAGAACGTGGGGAGCAGGGATAAGAGAGAGGGAGAGCCTTACGAGAGAGGGATATGTACAGAGAGACAGTGGAGGGTAAAGTGAAGTGTGATATTCGTTCCAAAAAGAAATGATTATAAGATTTTTATTTTTTTCAAGTGAGAAGGAAAGAAACGAAAAAGAAGAATGGCAGAAGGACAGGAATAGAGAGAGGGAGAGAGAGAAAGATAGAGAGGGGGAGAGAAGAACAGATTGATTGAAAGGGGTCGAATGAAGCGGGGGGTGTTTGATGGTGGTAGGGTTAAAATTGAAGAGAGGGGAACGTGAATTGAATGGACAAACTAGGACAACAACACCAACAAAAACAAAACAAAAAAACCTCTATGACCGCAATGGCAATAGGCGTGGTGGGGAGGGGGGCGAGAGGGGCTAGAGATGGGGGTGAAAGGGGACCATATTAGTTAAGAGTGAGAGAGGGAGGAAATAAACAACATAGGCAAAAGTAAGAAAAAATTGTTGTTGAACTCAGCGACAAAGGTGGAGGCCGGTCCCTGACCGTTGCAGAACGCTAGGGTCGGGAATCTGATCGTAATGGTCGGGTTGGCGTGGGAGATACCATTTGTCTGACCGAGAAAATTAAGGTTGTTGGGTCGGTGGACAAAAGCGTCTATATAAATGTTTTGCCTTGAGTTTTTAGGGGCTTTTTTTCTGGGTGTGTAAGCGCAACTGTGGGTGCGTGTGTATGCGTCAGTATATGTGTCGATACGAAGAGTATATCTGGATAAGTGAGCCCTTGCGTGATTTTTTTCTTTCATTTTTATCTATATGTATATTTATAGCGAGGGTAGTATCGTTGAATATTGGCGTAGATATTGATTGTGTTTTATCAAGTCAGGCACAAGGTTTAAGCTGAGCTATTGAAATATCTAAAATAAAAGTGAAGGAATCCAGGGTTGCATTCAAGCAACCTCCCACCGACATTTTTTTTTTATTCTACCAATTTCAGAGGGGTTTTGGGGCCACTTGAACGGTTTTTAGGATATATACATGCTATTTTTTCTCAACAGTGAATCGTTCAAGTAAAGAAATTTAGCTTTATATATATATATATATATATATATATATATATATATATATATATATATATATATATATATATATATATATATATATATATATTTATATATGGGGAAGCCGTTACCCCTAACTAAAAAGTAAAGAAACGCCATTCCCATGTGTTATTACCGTATTCCAGCAATGGATATCTCTATGAGACTTTTTTTCTGCTTTTTTTTTTCTGTCAGTAACAATGGACTCTCCCACTTAATCGGAGCAATTTGGCTTATGAAAATATCTCCAAACCACCATTTGAAACGATGAACTCTTCCACTTGAACGATCTCAATCGCTTTTGAATAAACCTCAGATGAAATTGATAAGACGCCAACATTTATTAACGCTATGAACAGTTTTGAAACAGTGAATCATCAAGTCGAGTTGTAAATGAAAGAATGTGAAGAAATCGCTCTAAAACTACAAAATCACTGGTAGATATCTTTACCAGATGCATTTTGGTCCACAGGAATATGAGCGTTTGGGAAGTCATCGGTTGAAGGAACAAAGGGCTTGATTTGAAAATTCACACGGTTTTGCCCAAATTTATACGTTGTTATGCTCGGATTGGAGTGGGGTGTTTTTGCAACCCCGACCTCCAGGCCACTATGCTTATTCACAGCATATATCTATATAACTTTGTGTGTGTGTATTACCAAAAATGATTTCGTATTGTTTTGTACCGATCAATTGGGCAAACTGATTCTATATTCTTTCTATCAAAGCGTTTCGTTCTTTTGAAATCTCGAAGATAGGGCCCAGTTTTGGAATGATGTGGTCGTTATATATATATATATATATATATATATATATATATATATATATATATATATATATATATATATATATATATATATATATATATATATGTGTGTGTGTGTGTGTGTATATATATATATATATCGTGGTACCGGATGGATAATGGATAGTCTATAACCACACTGAAGAGTTGTAATACAACAAAACAGCTGACTGAGGATGACTTAATTAATAATACACACACACACACACACACACACACACACACACACATATATATATATATATATATATATTTATATATATATATATACTGATAGAATCTTCATTATAAACAGACCATGTTTCCTTCCTCAAGAACTCACAATTTTCGTGATAAGGTATCTATTTCATTACTCAAATTGCTTTTGTTTGTTTACTATTTTATACTAAGTATGATTTATACACTTCATCCATATACAGCAGTTCGAATTATGATCTAGCATAAATTACCATACCCAGGGGTCGGGATGGACTAGGGTGAAGTTTGGAGACTTAGATATTGCGTCATCGATGTCGAGGGCAGTGTTGCCAATTTAGCACTTTTCGTGTTCCTTGTTTTAGCTGTGTGAAAGTGGCTAAATTAGCGTAGGCTTTCGAGCCAGTTTTAGACCATTTTTAGCAAACTTTCTGATGTGTGTGTGTTTTTTTTCCATTTCTTTGATATATTTTACGAGTGATATCACAGCTTACATCACAAGTTTTTCAGACTAATTAACATCTTGATATGATTATAAAAACCCTTCCACTGTGACAGGCGGTATGTCTGTGTAATGTGGGTTCGACGTTTCATCTGGAATGTAACGATATATACGCGATCAGAACTCGATGATATTCTGCAAGGGTACAAATGAACTCGGACGGATCAAGGGTTCTTCTAGGACCCTTACCCCTCCAGCACTACCAGTCACCTGATTCCGTGGGTTAATAAGACCAAATAATGAATGGAGTGACTGAAGGGACCACAAGAAAGAATTATTTAGATGGAGCACGAATACCACCAAACGATATATTTGTTAGATTACGGTAACTGCACATATCGTAAACGGGAAACCTTATTCTGTAAGGCCGTAAAGCTTGCCTTAATTCCTGGGTCTTGACAATCATTTTTGACGTTTTTTTATGTATGCACAACATGCAGATAGAGTGCCGAAACTTGCTAAAACTGTCAAGCATTGCAAAATTCGATGCTTATTCATCATTTAGCTACTGCTTGGTAGATTTAGTCTGTTTGAGCTGAAAAGGAAACAATAGCAGATTAAGGGAATGGTGGATTTGCTGAACAGAGGTTAAGTCGATGGGCTGTGATAATAAAAGTCAAAACTAATATTGTGTTCAAATGCAGTTGGAGCAGAAATTCAACTTGTTTCGCATTTTTTCTGTAATAATTTCTGTGTGGGGAGGAAATACTCGCCTTCAAAATCTGCATTGGAATCCTGGCCTCCACCTGGGCTTGAATACCGACCCCCAGCACCGGTCATACACAACTATTTCAGTCGAATGTCATGCAAATTTCTCTCTGTTGTTCGGTCAGTTTTTTTTTGTTTTTTTTTTCTTATTTTGTTTGTTTGTTTCATTTGTCCCTCTTATTTTTTCTCTGTCTCTCTTTCTGTCTCGTTTTCTCTCTTCGTATCTCTTCGCCCCTCTCTCAATTGCTGTTTAACTCACTCTTCCCAATACTTCATCTCTGAAGGCCCTTTTCTTATCTCACTCTTTTTGGTGCTAATTATGTTTACTTCGGTGGAACTGAAAATGAAAAATCATTAAGATCGACCCAACTTCCCATCAAGTAATGAAGACTAAACCAATTTGCAATCGACAGAGAACATGGTGTTATTAAGAAGAGCTACAAGTATCAGAATAAACTGCAGAAATAAGATACAGCCTAAGTTGCTTACCGTGTCACGTACCACATTGAGGCAATGAAATTGTCTTCACATCTTGAACGATCCATTGAAACCCAATCATCGTTTGCAGCCCGGTCCTTCAGATGGACTTCACCTTCATGTTCCTTGAATCTTACAGCGCTCTGGTAAGGTCAAGACACTTATCTAGCCTTCAACTTTATTTCAGCTCATATATATATATATATATATATATATATATATATATATATATATATATATATATATATATATATATATATATATATATATTGTGCTGAGACAAGGAAATTTACCGTCTGACGTGTTCCTTTCTTCTAGTTAATGACAACAAATTCTGATCTTACCACCAGGATTATTATTATTATTATTATTATTATTATTATTATTATTATTATTATTATTATTACGACTATTACTACTACAACAACTACTACTGCTACTACTACTTATGTTTGAAGTTCAGTATTAATAGGGAAGAATGTGGACGGTAGTAGTGAGAGACAGTTGCCACAAGTCTTATTTATCCAATCAGAAAGACGACAGAGTGATTAAAAGCATTTAGAGTTCATATCCCTGCAAGAGGACAGAAAACACATTCAACATCTGCAGTTACATTTGTAGTAGAAAGAAAAGGAGGTTTTGACAGAACGGAAGCGATTTTTTTTCAAGAGCTGTATTTTTGTCATACTGCCCTGGACATTAGAAGGAAACTATTTAAAAAAAATACCAAATTTGAATCATGGTTTTATTGACTTCTGGGGAACATAGATAACCTTGAGCTTCTGCTGCCACCTTTCCAAATAGGGACAAAATGATATATTCCCTGGTTAAGGAGGGGCAAAAAGATATATATATATATATATATATATATATATATATATATATATATATATATATATATATATATATATATATATATATATATATATATATCGTTTTGCCACTCTGGTCTACGGAACTGGGTGGTCAGTAAGGCTGAATTTAAGCGATATATTCATTTACGCAGAAACTCCTCATCCACCAGAGTGCTCTATTCCTATGGAAGAGCATTACATAAGCTTACAATGGATGAGTTACCTCACTTAAAGAGTGCTCAACCCTGAATAGAGGAGCATTAATTATATATATATATATATATATATATATATATATATATATATATATATATAGATAGATAGATAGATAGATAGATAGATAGATAGATATGTGTGTGTGTCGTGCAAAAGTCAAGAAGTGCATAAGCTATGACCCATCAAGCTCTTTTTGTGTGTGTGTGTTTGTTAAGGGAATGGTCAACATACTAAATAGAATAGTACTATTGAACAAGTTCATAATTCTTTTTGGCTGCATTATTATGGACTCAGAACAACGCCGTATAATAATTGAGAGGATCTAATGAGCCGATAAAATCTACCATGTACTAGCATTTTATCAAGCTACTCTAATATTACAACACATTTCGATATATATATATATATATATATATATATATATATATTCCTGAAAACGGGAACGTAGTAAATATTGACGTCTTTTTTTACAGCATATTATCTACCTTTACGACTTATTTAGAGCGTTACTGTCGCGACTAAATTCCACAGACAAACAACACGCTTCAATCTGGGGATTTGTCTAAACCAAAAAAAAAACGAGGTAGAAAAAAAAGGAAAGAGGGTTCTTGAACCTTTAAATTTTCGTTTGTGGCCAAGGGGTTAAAGAAGGGGTTATAACCTCTTGATGTCCAAACTAGGACACATGGGATCACTTAGAAAAAGGGGTGAAGATAAACGGAAGTGAACTGGTCAGTCAGCGGTCAAATACATCATTTGGCTATTTGGCTTGCCAAGGATCCTCTTCAATAAATAGAACCTAGCGGCTATTGACCACAAAACGAAACAGACGTTTAGTTATCTTCACCTACGGGCACATACATACATACACATACACACACATTACCATGACTTATCATTGTAAATTACAATTTTTTTTTCGTCGTCGGTGGTACCTTTTATCATACCTTGTTGGTGATTATTCAAGTGTTTTTTTTCACTGCTTGTTGATAATTCTCCAACGGTATTTGGGTTTATGGATGTTCATGTGTGTGTGCGTGTGTGTGCGTGTATGTATGCATTACCAAACGTCTAGTTCTGTTTGGTTTGATTTGAAGGTATTCAGCCAATTATATATGTATATATGATTATGAATTCTGTTATGTTTTACGTTGCTCTTACCATTGAGCTAAACAGCTGCCCGTAATGCAAAAGTCCCAGAGAACAGTTTCCACTTCGAATTCTCCTCTCGTTTATTCTCAGTCTATATCTGATCTATTCGTTTTTTTTTCAACGCGACAGTTATGAATTGAGAAATGGATTTATATGATCCCTCAGAATGATAATAAATTGCATTATATTATACAGAAACTCTTATTAGAGATGATCACCCATCATTACACGATTAACGCATCACTTATCCTAGACAACGTAAATAGAATAAACAATTAAAGAAAATCCATTTCTTGATACACACACACACACACACACACATATATATATATATATATATATATATATGTGTGTGTGTGTGTGTGTGTGTAGCGCTATATTATTAGAACTTATTTGGAATGATTTCCCATCGTTACAGAGTTGATATCTCATTTAATTAAAACAACGTAAATAGAATAGACAATTGAAGGAAATGGGGCTGCTGCAGGAATCGAACCTTCCACTGATAGGTAGCCACTTTAACGTTGTGATGCACTAACCATTGTGCTATAGGGTCTGCCGATAAAGCATGGGCCAAACAACTGCTTTCAACCCAAATTTTCGTCTCGCTTATTCTTGGTCTCTGCGTCTCTTTCAATGCGACAGTGGGTATCTAAGAAATGGACATATTGTAATTCATTCTGTCGGGCCAATTATGTCCATTTCTTAGAAATACTGCTTTGACAATGCACCGATTCTTTCTCAGATACACTCCTGTTCTGTATTGAATTTACTTAAACACATCCATCAGATTTACTTGCAAAACTCCATCAGATAAAAAACATTATAATTTGAAAAACTAGCATTTAACCATGTACTTTGGAATTCTCTTGATTCTCTCTCTCCCTCCCCCCTCTCTCTCTCTGTCTCTCTCCCTCTCTCTCTCTCTCTATATATATATATATATATATATATATATATTAGGTATCATCGAAAAGTTCAGGAAATTTGATTAGATTGATCAATCAATTAAACTGTTTATTAGACAAGTGATCCACGTATCTCGCAGGAGTTTTCAAAAATACTCACTTACACGTACAATTCGAAGCGAGGTAGAAAATCTCGTCATTTTTTGTGACTTCAGATCAGGTAACCGTGTCAATCCCAACTATTTCGTACGCACTAAACCGTGTAACATGAAATAAAACCACTTGTCTCAGTCCGTCGGAATTTCCTTGCTAAAACGAGGCGAGATCGGTTGAAATAAGCGGCAAACCTGACGCGGCCATTTGATACAGTGTCAAATATTTGAAGCTGGTTGCAAATCGGACCTCTGCCAACGCCTCGCAAAAATTTCGTTGAAGTTCATTGTAAACTTTTGGAGATATTGTTCGGACATATAGCTACGATGTATAGAGGAAAGTAAAATATTTTGTGCATCCACTATAAAATGTAAATAATTCTTCCTCGGTCTGTGGCCTACTCATCACTAAAATCATGTATACACAACTAGCTAGCTAGGTAGATAGATAGAGAGATAGATAGCTTCAAATGCGTGAGCAAAAGAACCCAATGAGTTCGCCGAAGAAAGAAGAAAATAAACGAGGTTGGAAGAGCGTGTATGGAGAAGACGAGAAGAGGGAATAAGATGAGTTTCGTGTGTGTGAATGTGTGTCTGTGTGTCAGTGTCCGAAGTTCTAGTCATGATTGATCCAAGGCCAGTGTTGCCTCCAGCTGCTGTTGAAGTGTCCGCCATTTGCCGGTCTCTCATAGGCTTGTGGCCTCCGGCCGCGTTCGTTCACTCGGACAGTTGGCTGACTGGCCAGTAAAACACAGTGCTGGCATTGACAGCTCGTACCACGCATGCCGATACGACTTAGAATTAGTTCACAGACCGGTCAGTTCACAAATGAGTACACACTTGCAGATATAGATCAATCATACAACTCATACAGTGTGGGGCTATCACTTCTCGGGCCAAGAAACGTTCAAGTCGAAGAATAAGTTTGAATCTATGCCGGTGAGGGAAAGCCGTTTTATATTGCCTGACAAGCGTTGATCCAGGGAGGAGGTTTGGATGCCCCCCTCTACTTGAGCAGAGAATATTGGATTTTTTTTAATATCTAGATCAGGAAATATTATGAATACAGGGAACTAAAAATCCCAAGTGATGATAAGTAATGACCTCAAAAGTGAATATCTATCATATCAATTGTATAATTAAACGGATGGTGTAAAGAGAATTTGACCACCATCCCAGCACAAACTGAACTTGCCCATGTCCGACACGTTATATATATATATATGTATATATACAGCTGTTTCGATGTATTACATCTCTTCAGTGTGGCTATAGACATTATCTCATCCAGTACCGCGAGGCAGAATTGAAACCCACACATAGGAGGCCGATATCGTACCTCTGGACTACGGAACTGGAATGTCAGTAAGGCTGAATTTAAGCGCAATATTCATTTCTACGCAGAAACTCCTCATCCACCAGAGTGCTCTATTCCTATGGAAGAGCATTGCTTATGGAAGAGCTTGAGCTTACGATGGATGAGTTACCTCACTTGAAGAGTACTCAACCCTGAATAGAGGAGCATTAATTATTGTGTATATGGAGTTTAGATTCAAAAGCGAAATTAGGACACACACAATCAGTCGGAAAAAAAAGGGTAAAGGAAAGCGGAAGTGAACTGGTCAGTCAACAGCCAGATAACAATTTAAGCTGGTTTAGCATTTTTCCCTTTTTTTCTTCATATTTTGTACATATATATATATATATATATATATATATATATATATATATATATGAGGTGAGGGAAACTGAACATATCTTACGTTTTGTCTCTCTTGTGGGCATTACGTTCCTCTATTGAAGATCCTTGCCAGAACAGTGATATGCCGAAGAGCCAAACGACCAACCTGGCTGCTGACTGACCGGTTCACTTCTGCATTCCTTTATTCCTTTTTTTCTGAGAGACTCAGCATGTTCTAAATTGGACAGTGAGAGATTATTACCCCCATTTTGACCTCTTGACCACAAACGGAAATTTAATGGTTTACTACCACTTTTTCGCCTTGTTTCTCATCGTTCTTCAGTTCAGATTTATAAGTGAGAACTTAATAAGTAGATACAAGTATTATTTTCCCAGAAGTGTGACTCGGACCTGGGCATCAATTTGTACAAGGTGTTATACCGTCAGGTTAGTCTTCTGAGGGGGTAGCAGACCTCCAGAGTCAGTGCACATTCGCTTCAAAAGTACAGACAGTCGGTCCTTATAATCCTTCAAAAGGAGAACTCTATAGCCATCTCAGGCATCCACCAACTTTGGAATGTTCATGTCTTTTGATCTAACAATAGGTCAGCAATACTGTCAGAATATTCCCACAAAGGGGCGGTAGACCCCTATAGCTGAGTCAGGCACCTATGAGGAGAAGAGCACTCCTGTCAATCCGACGACTTAGTTGCTCTGATTCAATTCACACAACTTCAGTGAATGATAAGAGGCAGACTCTTTGTTTTAAAAGGTGGGATTGATCCTTGGCCGATCACACTTCACCGTGAAACCGCCGTCTATGATCCTGATGCTGTGTAAAGCTCATCAGAAATGTTTTGTGTGTGAAACCATGCAAAGCATTACTGAGTTACAATTACAGTCAATCGTTTATTTCACACAAAAAATATTTATTTTCCAAGATAGTGTTTTTCCTTGTCAATGCATTTGGCCAACTGCAAAAGTCAAATAGACCGAACACTATGAAGTGAAAATTTCTGAAACGAAATTCAATCAATAACCGTGTCAGGCTATGGATTTATTGATCCACTCTCGTGTATGTTTTGTTTGGTAGCTTATTAGTTGACTACAAGTTTTCAAAATTAAGAATAGCAAAACTTCTGAATAACCTAGATTTTGTCTTGATTGTCTCATGAGATCTTTTCAATTATCCTAAAAGTGGTCACTTTCATCAATATATAAACCTACATATATTCGA
Source organism: Thysanoteuthis rhombus (assembly GCA_963457665.1). Classification (NCBI taxonomy): domain Eukaryota; kingdom Metazoa; phylum Mollusca; class Cephalopoda; order Oegopsida; family Thysanoteuthidae; genus Thysanoteuthis; species Thysanoteuthis major. The sequence goes on along the minus strand of OY735234.1, from coordinate 4,507,040 downwards.
GAAAAAAAATTTATTAAAAAAAAGTATATATATATATATATATATATATATATATGCATATAAATATGTCCATAGCTATAACACGCACACACATACACACACACACACACACACATATATATATATATATATATATATATATATATATATATATATATAAAGCTAAAGAAACACACATTCATAGAACTACTAACCGGGGTTCCAGGCGTTTTTCGCTGAAAAAGTAACCAAAACTTTTAACAGAATGCTTTTCGAAGTCAGGACCTTCGGGAATCGAAAATGCCCTTTTTGAAATGCAAAAATTGACCTGAACCTGGAATAACGTCTAAAGAAGTCAGTTCCACCTATCCTACGTTCCTTCAGTGATCAAGTTACCCTTATACACACATTTTGGAGCCCATAAGGTGCAGCCGTCTCAGCAAGATCTGAAAATGTCAAACGTAACCTTCTTTTGAAACAAGATTTCTATTTGGAGCAACTGACAAACCACCTGATCTGTTCACTTATATTAAATGGAGTTACTGAAGTCTATTGTTCTACCCCTATACATGGTTGTCAACAGGAAAATGCCAGGACAGTCACTTGGTGTTGCCAACTCAAAAATATTTTTCTGCTAGTGCTAGATAATGCTAAACGCAATAATGGTTGAAAACGGCCCAAATTGACAAAAAGCACCCCCGAATGCAAGAAATGGTACAAAAAAAAAGATGGCCAAAATATTTAAGCATTTCCAAGCTAATCGAGTAATGTTCGCACTACCCAATTTTTATTCGTCAAAGATGGAGATTTGACATCCATGCAAGTACATTTGAGGGGACTGAGATAGTTGAGTTTTAACAACCAAAACTTTGATCGATTTTAGAGCCCAGCTGAAAGGCCGTTTATTTTGCAATCGGGCAAGTGACACAACTCTCCTTACCATTGTCGCAAGCTAAACATTGTAGTAATTGTTAGGTCACTCCAAATTATTTAGTATAAGTATATACCTACATTCATACATAACATTTTTTTGAACGATTCCGAAATTTCTCACTACTTTTTAAGAATTATCATGGATCTTCATTTTCTTAAATGAAAATTTAAAAGAACAGGTCAAAGGATTCATCGCTCGAGGATAGATAGATGGTGGAAAAGAAAATAAAAGATTAATGTTTAGAGTGAAATTGACGCACCACAATCTTCTTATCTCTTAATCAGTACACTAGTGTGAACTCAAGTATCACATAGAACCTATATTATCAATAATGATAGATGGATAAGAAATAGATAGATAAATAGATAGATAGATAGATAGACATCTGATTCATCAATTAAATATTAGTGAAATTAAATTAATCATGATATTCTAAATACCCCAAACAAGTGAAAGTCAGACAAAAGAAAAATATAAGTATCCTAAATTAGATATCAAAGTTGAATACAGGGGGGGGGGGGTTGTGTCCGATCAGCACTGTACTGTTTTGAATCCCCAAAACAGACCCGATGTTCAACAGCTGATGATCCCCGCTATGATATTTAACGTACAACATAAGAATCCAAATGTAAACAACTATGATAAAATTTAATGTTTGGGGTATAATAATGATAATATACAATACATATTATACATTACACAAGATATCGTAGGATGATTTGGAGGACTGAATGTATTGAAATTACAAAATTTTCTAACTAGAATTCGTCTTCAGCTAGAGTGGAAGGTTCATGACTATATATACTAGATATTAAATATATATGTTGGATAGCATATATATATATATATATATATATATATATATATATATATATATATATATATATATATATATATATATATATTTTAAAATTGACATCGTTGGTCCGACAGAATGAATTATAAATTGCATTGTATAACACAGAAACTAATTTGAAATGATTTCTCGTCGTTACATGGTTAATATATCATTCGATCTAGACAACATACATAGAATAAACAATTAATAAGTAGCTAGCTATCTGTGGTAGGTTCAATTCCTGCAGCTGCCCCATTTTCTTTTATTGTTTATTCTGTTCACACTTAGTTTCTGTATATTGTAAAGCGATTTATAAGTCATATGTATATATATACATGAATGTGCACATATATTTGTTTATACATTTATGTGTGTACATATTAATTCATATATATATATATATATATATATATATATATATATATATATATATATATATATATATATATATACATATATATGAGGTATTACAAGGTTTAGGGAATTTGAACAGTGTGCTCAAATCGGATGTAATAAGTGGTTACCTCTGTTACCAGTAATCAATGTGCACTCACTAGGCAGATTGACTTCTTTAAAGGAGTGTAGAAGTGCTATGATAAATTCTCAGAACTTTGAGGTAGCATCTCGAGTACAAATACGCATACACACAAAATGATGTATACATATAGATAGCCTTGTTCCAAAACTGCGCTAAATATATATATGTGTGTGTGTGTATGTGTGTGTGTGTATGTGTGTGTGTGTGTGTGTGTGTGTACGTGTGTGTGTGTCTATCTGTCTGTCCGTCTGTCTGTGTATCTGAGTATGTGAATGAATTAAACATGAAACAACCAAAAAGGATGAAATAGGAATCAGATTCAAAATGACAACTGAACACATAAATAAAAGGAATGGAATCTGAAGACTACCTGAAAAATATGTAATTAAATGTGAAGCTGACCATCAGCCAAGCGCTCCTGAATAACCCAATTCTTTTGCAAACGAATAAGTGAATGAATGAATGAATGAATGAATGAAAATACAGGCTGATTGAATCCTAATACGAAAATGAAAGTGAAAGTAGAATTGCCAATGAGCTCAGTCTAGGCTACGAGACAAGGGATATCATTTGCTCCTTATGAGAAAATGAATGAATGACATGAATGATTGAACGATGAAAACAACCAATGAATGAATAGACCCGAGGATGCGTGACCACCTTTGGCCTTCCATAATGAGCTAATTAGATTTCAGTAATGGTTAGCGAGGTAATTTGTCGGTTGTGGTGGCGGCCCGTATGCACTGTGGGAAAACACACATAAGTTTCCCTTCTCTCTCACTCTATCAATCTGAGAGAGTGGGTGGAGAGAGAGTTTGTGTGTTTGTAGAAATGTTTTTTAGCGTTCTCTTAACGTTTCCTTGCGGTCTGTTTTTGTATTCTTTTTTTACGTGAGAGTCGGCAATCCTGTTATGTGTCTATACATCATGTATTAGTTCCAAGATTATGTTTGATTGTAACAGTTTTGTTCTGTTTTGTTTTTGTTTTTTTTCTTTTTTTGTTTTTTTTTTTTTTGTTGCTCATGATCTTTATCGTTTTCTTTCTCTCTTTGTGAGAGGAGTTTTGCTCGGAAGTTTTGTTTGAAACATACTTGATAATTTTTATTTCGCTTGTATGCGTGTGACTGCATGTAAGTGTGAGCGTGTTCAATATATTGATGATATAGATGTTTTGGATCTTGACGTGTAAATGCACTAAATAATGTAGTATAGGCAGTTTTTTTTCCTTTCATATATATCTATTAAATATTTTTTTACTGAAATTGATCTGAGATTTTCACTGCATAACGTCCCATCCTTATGATTGCTATTCACCACTGAATCAAGTGCTTAATAAGGGAGGAAATTATGCTGAAAAATTAGCATTTTTGTGTTTTCATCTTTAGGCCGCAGTTTTATCAATATACATACGTAAATGTTTGTCTGTGATGATAAGTAACAATGAGATTTCATGATTCCACATTCACTAAAGCTCAGCACAATGTGACACACGAAGAGACACTCAGTGATATTCGAACTCAGTAACAATAGTCTGCGTGACTAAATAGCCCTCCCATGTCAGTTGTAATCAACATTTAACTTCTATTAGTACATAAGTATGGGGATCCCTTGCCCACAAGGGAATTTGGACCACGCATCTTTTAGCACCACAAGTATCGTTAACTTGATTATTACTTTCAACAAGCCAGTGAGACAAACCATAGATGTGCAAGTTACCTCCCTTCCTCTAAAAAAGTGGCTAGATATAGCTCAAAAAGATCTAAACCGGCAAATTTTGTTTCCGTTTGTCAGCCTGTCAGTCAATTATGGTAACTAGTACTAGAGATGCTTGTGCATCTAAAAATGTAATCCAAGTCAATTTATGAGTACCATTATATAAACAAAATAAAAGAGATTTTCAATAATGTGTGAATACTATTTGGAACGCACTTTACGAGTTGGACAATCTTGGTAGAGGGTGGGTATGCTGAAAATAGGTGTTACAGATCAAAACCCCGAAAAATTACTCCAATTTGTTACACTTATATTCATTTGTTTATCTCGAAGTAATATTTATCATATCTAAATATAAATATACGTCAAGACAAACTAATCAATTTATGTTGACAATTTTTCTCATCAAAGTGTTTTTTCTGGTTGGTCCAAAGAAAACCTTTTTTCGATACGATAACATTCTCGAATAAGATAAAAACAATGCAAGGTCAAAAATTGAGAACCACTTTATGAGCAATTGGTATACTAACTGAAATTTCAAATTCTCTCATACCAAAGAAAAGCTAAAAGTGATTATTTTTCTCAAGGGTGGCCTAAATTTGAAAAAGCTATCGACGTTCTCTACTTTTTTGATGAACAAATCCAGTCATATTAACATTACTAGCAAGAGGCTTAAATAGGACTTTTTTCTCTAACGGGCGATCAAAACTTTTTTTTAAGGGGACCTTTATTTAATAAATCTGGCTGCAAGGCCATGTTTTGGTAATTTAGAGGCCATAAGCAGATAAACAGAATCAGATTTTCAGTATTAAATAATCGGATCCGATCATTATTATCGAGGTGAAAATCGAACTCACCATCAATCGCCTGCATGACTAACCTGCTCCACACAGAACCCTCACAAAGGAATTCATTTTAAAAACTAACTTGTTAGAACATGCCTTAGAGTTCCCTTATTACACATAGAAAACTTAGTGTGGATTTATCGTGTGGTTCAAGAGTTACGCTGTCATGTACAGAGATACGGACATTTGGCAAATTATAGTAGGATTATTTTACTTATATTGGAAAAAAAGACAGAATGTATGCTTTGACTTTGTGTGGTTTCGTGAGATGATATTCTGTTTTTTGGGCGAAGCAAAGGGCATCTCTTCAAAATGATTAAAAGCTCTTGTTTCTATTTGTGAAAACATGTCTGTATGGGTGACAAAGTATCTAAAAGGATGGATCAATAAAAGTGAAATTTCAACGGTATCGTACTCAATCTGTTTGACTGATATTCAACTCTGGATTAGGTGTTTTGAAAAGAAAGGAGATTGCTGAAAGATAATGAAATGCTCTTTTGCATCAGGAGTGCGAGTTCATGTGCACTCGATTGTTTAAGACAGAGATATAGTGGGTACATACGTATGTCCATGATTTCATTAATGAATGCGTCTTTTACTCTGTGTGAGTAAAAACTAAAACAAGTATATATGTTTATGCTTGTGATCCATACGATTATATGAATGCTTGGAAGAAGACGTGTATATGTGAGTGTGCGCATGTGTGTTGTGGTGTGTTTGTTTGTTTGAATGCATATGTGCGCATGTGTGAGAAAATGATATCAGAAATATGTGTACGTATATATGCATCCATGTTTGTGAGAGAGGGTGCGTCGTTTCGTTAACATTAGCATTCTTTTCTTTTTCATTTTGTATAGACTCATGTGCAGGTGTGTATATGCAGGCTCGTGTGTGCATGTATATGCATTTGTGCGTGTATGATTTAAAGTATGAGTGCGAATGGTATTCTGCTTTGTTAATATTTTTCCTCATTTCTTTCACGGATTATTCCACTTTGACGGAATTGTCTTGATACCAGTCTTCCTTGATTGGAAATCTATAATAGACAGAAGTTGTTCTTCGCAGTATAGAAAGAGGGGGAAAGAGAGTAGATATAGCTGCCGTGTTGAAGTCATATGAGGATACGCATACACACACGCACAAACACATACAGTGGGTGCAAAATGTATCCGATACAATACAATGAATTCATTTTGACATTCTTATACAGCCCCCAAATTGACAGATTGGGGATCCAAAATTTGAAAATGCGAAATTCAAACATATATTGAAACAAGCTTTAATATTACGATACGTACAAAATTCAGACATTTTGGGTCCAAATCCGCCAATTTGTTGGTGTATAAGTATGTTATAATAAACGATTAAAATACACCGGATACTTTTTGCATTCATTGTTGGTCATGGGATGTCCCTATAGTGAAAGACGAGTTGGAAAAGGTTTTAGAATTTTAAAGGTTCTTCGAAAGTTTGAAGAGCCATCGTGTTTTCCAGATAAGCAATCCACCCTCCTTTAGAAATAACCGGGGCAGAAGTCAAGTGTGTGTGTTCTTTTACGATTGTTTACGATTGTGTAATACAGGATACGGAGTCTCATCTTCGTAACTCTCTCCTGCGTATAGCTTTCCTCTGTGGTGATCCTCGCATTCATTACATTCTGGTATGCAAATAATTTGGGACTTCCATCCCCTTAACCCCATGTCAAATTATTATTACTGATTATGACAAGCTACCTCAATTGGATCAGATTTGTTTGTCCGTCAAGTGATTCGTTCTTTAGACCAGTGTTAGTGGTCATTAAATGAGTGGTCAGTTGCAGTAACTGATTCACCTAAAAAAGCAAATGCCGAAAAAGAAAGCATTGAAATAACCAAAGGATTGAACATGCTTTTTTTTTTTTGTTCTCCGCAATTATCGTTGATTACGACAGACCGTGTTCCTAAGGTTGATTGTTCATTTCTATAGATATGTTCATTTTTTTTTTCAATAAATCCGCTTTTTATCGTGATCAAGTTTGAAGACAGTGGTCAACCATTGCCGTGCAATAATCCCCTCTTAAAGAATAAAAGCAATGAAAACTCCTCAATTCCAAATTAGTCAGTATTGTTTTTTTTTAATCCCTTTCATTTTCCAGTGATTATTTTCAATTAAAGATGAAGAGCATGTATTCCTGTTTCGGTATCCGGTATTCCAACTTATTTCCTTCCAGTAGCAGTGGTCATCTCGCTTAAAAACTACAGATCCATAAAAAAAATAAATGTATAAAATGGTCAAGCGATTTCTAATCTGACCACGTTTTTGCAATTTTTTCTGGCCGTCCACATCTTACTGCTTGTTTCTTAACCACCATCCCAACCTTCATGGTTGCTCAGCCACTCAATAAATAACTGGCCTTCACAAAGTGGATAGCCACGTCCAGCCACAGACAAGAATACTCCATCTCTCTCGAAACTCTCTTAAGCGCACTCATTATCCAAACGCTCTTTCCTCATCGAAATCCCCCTGTCTTTCTCATACTCACTCTCTCTTCTTACTCTCTTGCCCAAATAACTTCAACATACACACGCCAGTACATCCACACATCTCTCCACGCGCACACACACATACACATACACACTGGTGCACAAAGGCTAGGCGTTCGTTATAGCAAGACCAAATGCAGTAGTCGTGGAAGCAGTGGTGTAAATGGTGGTAGTGGGAGTTCAATGGTATTGATTGTTGCACCACCAATAATAATGATGGCAGTGGTCGCTTTCGTAACCACCGTAGTCTTAAAAGCAACTGAGAAGACTCTTCAACGATCTTCAGTCCGATTCGACGGCGTCATGTTTCTGTTGCCCATAGCGACTTTCCAGTATGTAAAAACTCTCCATACCCACTTACATATTTATTCATGGATACACACACACACACACACATACACACACACATATGTATAAAAAAAAATATATGTATGTATGCATACTAGCAAGGTACCCGTTATAATTACGGGATTATTTACGTATGGATTATTGGGATCAGGGTATATGTGCACTCTGCCTAGGATCATAGTGTCGCTCCTCAGCTCTTTAAGATCTTAGTATAGTTTATGCGTGCTCTGCCAAGGCTTAAGTGTCACATCCCGGTACTTTAGCTTGGGATCATAGCGTTGTATCAGTGCACTAATTAAAAAGCATCACACAAATATATATATTGGTGCACATCGTGTTTATATATATATATATATATATATATATATATATATATATAATCTTAGACTTGGATATATGTGTGTGTGTGTGTATGTGTGTGTGTGTATGTACCTGTTCATGCCCGAGAACATGATAAGTATACACACATGCGGATGTAGTTGAATTAACCACGAAATCAACTCAAAAACGAATATTGGTAAGCAATGTTTGATTGACAGAGTGATCAATTTTGCTGATACTCCAACATTTACCTTAGAGATATAAATGAATGGAAAAGTATTGGCAGACATTGAACAAACAATCTTGTTTAGGTTAAATAGACATTATTTGGCGATGCTTTCAAGGTTCAAGCTATATTATCTCGTATATAAGATGATACAAATGTACTTCTTTGAGTACATGTATGTATATGTGCATATATATATATATACACAGCTCGGCCAAAAATGAGTCAAACCTTTTCTTTTTTTTGTAATTTTCTTTGTGCAGTTACTCTTTTATTCAACAATTATGGTTGAAACATACGACAATGTTATGCAACAGGACACGCTGCATTTCTGTTCAGAGTACGTTTTGGTTTGGCGTAGCTTTTCCTTTATTTTTATTTCAGAAAACAGAACCGTTTGGCTGAGTTGTCTGATAGTTATTTTCAGTGTGTTGAACAATGTAGTTGTATTCATTTATGACTATTTCCCAAAACGGGTCAGTCCCGAATTTTCCCCAAACCAGTTTGACCTTAATCTGTGCCCATATGTTTTCTATGGGGCTAAGATCTGGTGCCTGACCAGAAGCAAAGTTTAGGGACAAAAGCAGCTGCTCAAGCCATGAGTGTCTTCGAGCATTATTTTGTTGAAAAAAAAGGCATCGTATCTTTTATTATCATCACGAATTTGTCCAGAAAAGCAACCCTTTTTGCAAAATACTT
>OY735234.1:4460578-4493078 GCA_963457665.1 Thysanoteuthis rhombus | reverse complement strand
ATATATATATATATATATATATATATATATATATATTCTTTTACTAGAAATATAGTGAAAATACATTTGCTTTGTGCCCGTTACTAATTGGATCAGTTCAATTGTAAAATAGACTGTTGAGTCCTCTTTTCTTATGAAATGACGAAAGCCCACTTTGATTTACGAGCCTTTATTGTATAGCTAAACGTAATGAAGAGAAAACTTGATGCAATCCAAACTGTATAAATGACGGGTAATCTAGTAAATGATAATGAAAAGTTCAGACCTGTTCGTCTTAAAAATCAGCAAATGTTTGATTTTCACATGGGTTTGAACCTCCCAGTGAGAGATACGTAAACATTCCACCCATTATATGTGTGTGTGTATACATACATATATATATATATATATATATATATATATATATATATATATATATATATATATATATATATATATATATATATATACATATATATATATATATATATATATATATATATATATATATATACCTCTTTCTCTCTATCTTCCGATCCATCCAGAACTCATCCCTGTCTTTCTATCCTTTTTTTTTCTTCTTTTCCAAACTGTTTCTTTTCTGTCCTTCTCTCTCTCCGTTTCCTTTCCATCTCTCTCTTTCCCTTTCTTTTTTCTCCCTGTACATGAACGTCTCTTTTCTTTGCCCCATCCTATTTTTATTGACCTTCTATTTTTCTATCAATCTGTTTATTTTCTCTCTGCCTCTCTCTCTTACCGCTCGTCCCCGCCCTATTTTTCTTTCTCTCCTTTCTCTCTCTCCCTTTCTTTCCCTCTTCTTACTTATTCTCTCTCATTTCCTATCTTCTCTATCTGATGTCTAGATGATTTTTTAATAAAATATGTTATGTATTCATTCAGTTCATTGTAATAAAATGAGATAAAATGAGTGATGTTCTTTAATAAATCAGGTATTATTCTAATAAAATGATTGTTGAAGATTGAAGTTGATGTTATACACTTCTTAGATTTTAGATATATATATCTGGATAATTTAGATGTTTGTTGGCTCAGTTTTAGATGTAAGCATGGAGATAAAGTTGGCTACACTGTCCTCACTAGATCTTCACACAAGAAAAAAAGAACTAGTACAACTGTCGACTGACTTTCAGGCTTGTTCCGTTGACTGCGGTGGGCTGTTTCTCTGAAGATGGCCGCTCCCGGCTGGATACTTGACGTAATAGTTATGAAGTAGCGACTGCAAGACAGAAGGCAGTGGTGGCCACTGCTGCAATTATTTCCCGCAATAGTACAAGCAGCAGGCGTGGTAGCAGTGCTGGTAAAGGTAACAGACGGCTACAGTAGCAGTTGTCCGGCAGAAGACCAGTACAGCGGACGAGGACTGCCTTTCATCGTTGATATACACAAGCACGAAGTTAAAGACTCCTTCCGGAATTTCTACCTATCGTCTTCTGTTGATGACCGTTCTAACAAACGTTTTTTGCTGCTTTAGTCTACTGCATATGCCGGACTATATGATGAAAAATGTATAAGGGTATTTGGAGAACTACCGCCCACCAGAACGCAACCAAACCCCAATAACTGTTCATAGCAAGCATCGGTGAACGGCCCTCTAGTCATAATACAAGAACATTGTGGGCAGCTTAATCTTTACAGTTTTTTTAATTTTTTTAGAGACCGTTATTTTCAGTGGGGGTCGATTTGCAATGGAATTTTATGCTAAATTGATCTATTTGTACCTGCTTGTTTTTTGAAAATTCGGACTATGTAGTGTACGTATATATATTGCTTGTTGATCACTACCCAACGAAAGTCACGAAACGTAACTGGCTGATCAGCTCCCTATTCGAACGTTCAATTGATCACCCCTAACATGGCATAGTGCCAAAAGACTTTGGTCATGTGACGGTTCCTATTGAATGACTAAACAGATCTGTCTGCATTGTATTTATTCTTTTTTTAGTTAAATGCCTGTCGTATATACCAGCATGTACTCTACGTTAGTTTGTGTCTAAAAAGGAAAGAAACGTGTATAAAAAAAATATCAGCTGAGCGTATTTTCTGACTTGATCTGTCGTAGTTATTGCCAAAGGATCAGATAAGAAATATTACTGAAGGATCAGATGTGTAATCAATCAATCAGTTATGTCATCAAACAATAGGTATACGCCACAACGGACTGATATATATATATATATATATATATATATATATATATATATATATATATATATATATATATATATATATATATATATATATACACACGTTCAAATCGCTATTTTATAACCCTCTCTTTCTCTGCGTCTCTTAGATCTGTTATTTCCGTGTCTATCCCTTCCTCTCTTCTACGCTTTTATGCCATCACTTCTTCTCCATTTCTTTCGTTGCTGTATTCGTGATTTTCTCGGCCAACGCTCTCTTTCTCACCCTTAATTGTTTTATTTATCTCTATCTTCTCACAATGATATGGTAGGGAAAATAATCATATCATAAGACGCTTATTATTATTGTAAGGAACAAAGGCACAATTCAATGTTTTAAACGAAGAAGAGAATAGGAATGTAACTTCAAAAACTGGTCGTTTTGTAGGGCCAAGTCCGGCGCAAAGGCTTTTCTTGTACCCTGGGTGAGACATGGAATATGCGTAAGGTTTCCATGCGTCTTAGATGTGACTTGACAATGTGTGTGCCCAGTTGTATTCTTTCAGTTTCATGTGCGCCCTAGAACGTTGCGCTCTAGGCGACCAGGTCAGCCCTGTATGGGATCAACACTTTCCTAAAACCGTCCGGTGCTTCACAGTTCTTGACTTTGTTGGGGTTTGCCGATTGGACTAAACACTTGCTTTACAGAGACATGCATTCATGGATATGAAAACGTTCTTCGTTAGAAGACACTAATTATCCGGATAAATGCATTCATCTATAAAAATGGTTAGTCACAAAGAGATTATTCACAGCATACGATTGCATGTTATTTGTAATTAGCCTATATCAGGCATAGAAATGGGTTTACTCAGCTTCTTGCGCAGATATTCTTTCGTCTGATCTCGGTTAGGTACTTTATCAAATTCATACGGATACTATGATAAATGTGAACACACACAAACACACGAATATATATATATATATATATATATATATATATATATATATATATATATATATATATATATAAATATATATATATAATCTTAGTAATGATTAACTGTAATTGCATTTTTTTATTTTCTTTGTATTCATATCATATTGCATTCATATCATATTTGTGTACATACACACAAACACTCATACACATACATATACGTGTGTGTGTATATATATGCACACATATGTGTTCACATTTATCATCATATTTGTGTCAATTTGTTAACGTACCTAACCGAGATTAGACCATGGAATATATAGATTGATACACAAAAAGCTTGTTACAGTATTTACTTTTCTGTGCTTGATTTCAGATAGTTACAAATAATACGCAATTGTATACAATGAATAATCACTATATATATATATATATATATATATATATATATATATATATATATATATATATATATATATATATATATCGTGCAGTGAATTTTCCTCGTCGTCATGCACATCTGTAATTAAATTTCAAGTTATTTTGCTTTGCATTCTCAACATACATGAGTTGACGCGCATGATAACCGTCCAACGAGACATTTTTAAGAAGTTGGGAAATCGGATTCTACGTTTGAAGAATATTCGCTCTCGACATTTTTGTTAATTTTAGAGGTTTAAGGCTCCATTTTTTTGGTGGGGGGCGGGGGTTAAGGTTGAGAACTCAGTATTATGATCTTGATACATTTTACAATGAATTTCCATATTAATACTTCGTGTTTTTGTTGGAACTATTTTCATTTCTATAATTTTTTTGTTTCGTCTAAGATATTTTCGGCATTTCTACCATTAGGATGCTGATTTTAATCTTGTTTGGGGATTTTTTTATTCACCTTTTGATTTTGTTAAGTATAACATTGTACCTAAAATACTTATAGCATGAATAAGTAAACCATGGGAGAGAGCTTCTGTTTTTTGTTTGTTGGAAAAAAAAGGAAAAATCCCAGTCCGTTAGACAGTCCGTTTGAATCCGATTCTATAGACTTTTTAAAAGATGGCTCGTTGTGTACATATCACGTGCAATATGCATATATATATATATATATATATATATATATATATATATATATTTATATATATATATATATATATATATATATATATATATATATATATGAATTATAAATTGTGTTATATTATATAGAAGATTATTTGAAATGAATCCCCATCACCTTTCGGTCAATGTATAACTTACTCTAGACAACGCAAATATAATAAATGATTAGAGAAGAACGGGCTGCTGCAAGAAATTCTTTCCAATTATTTATTCTATTTGCATTGTCTAGGTTGAATGATACATTGACCGAGATGGCGGGAAATCATTTCAGATAAGTTTCTATGTAATATAGAACAATTCATAATTTATTCTGTTTGATCACATGTATCCATTTTTGGTATATATATATATATATATATATATATATATATATATATATATATATATATGGAGAGAGAGGGGGGAGACAGACAGACAGACAGAGACAGACTGACAGAGAGATAGAGATAGAGATAGAGAGGTAGTGCTTGGTAATAATGGCCCAGGTAAAGAGGGCCCAAGAGGAAAGGTCGGAAAAAATGGCCTAATTAAAATAAAAATTCTCAAAAATTCTCAAATCTGTCTATCTCATCTTAAAGTTCCTGTATCTAAGAGAGTCTCCATGCATTTCCGTGAATGAAAGTATGTGTGGGTGTGTACTTTTTTCCCCTTATTCATCATTTCTTTGGAGTTGCATCTTATTTACAAGTCTTCACTAGCATATATTTACGAATACGTCCGAGAGGACACTGGGGCCCAACTCCCTGCCGTAAATTTCCTCCCCCACACGGCCCCTTCCTCCATACACGTGCCTCAGTCAGCGAAGCCCCGTTAAAGGCACGTGCCCGGCCTGACAAAACGAAAGAGGCGAGATGTCGCGTCGTTTTTTCAAAATAGAAACATTGGTATTCAGAGCATCTTTATTTTGCCATTAGTTGGAGTTCAAAGGGTCAATAATTGAAGGACCTTTTGCTCCTTTGCTGTGGCTATAATCTTCATTCTCCATCAGCTGTTAAGAGTTAAGTACGTTAATTAACACACATACACGCATGCTCTCTCTCTCTTTTTTGCTCTCTCTCTCTCTCACACACACACACATACTTACGCACATACACTCACGCAAACATAGGTGCATACGTGAAAAAAAAAAGTTCTAACCCAACGTTCGAGATAATTAGACAAGCGCTCGAACCGAATGTAGTACGGACTTTTCCTGCTACCCTCTTGGAGGGTGTGCGTGATCAACTAATGTGCAAACAGCAAGTAAGCGAATACTTCAAAGAGAGTAATGGAAACTATGTGTTAGTATAAGTAAGTATTTTTCATGGTCAAATTCCCCGATCGTTTAAGCAGCACATTTCACGTAGATGACTTATGGTTGCGTGTACTCAAACATTTAGATATTATAAGGACCCTATTTATTAATATAAGTGGGAAAAAGGAAACAAGTAGGTCTGGTAAATCAATCGAAACTGTCACTTGTCCACAGACAGCATGCTGTTGAGGATGATCAATGAAAGATTGGAAAAGGGGTGAACAATGAATGTTACTTTTCTCACCTTTTGTTGGGCGATGATCACTAAAAAGTCTGAATTTTCTCAAGATTAACATAAACAAACATTGAAAAATGAACCCCACCCTCCCTTCGTCACTGAAGCCATTTTTTTTTTACAGGGGTATTTTAAAAAGCAAAAACAATTTTTCTTGCTAAACGTAATAAGGAGAAAACGTTTAAATTTTCAGCCTTCTACCTTCATTGGTTCGGCCTATGCATGTGACATATATACGGATAGATAACCAGCCAGGAAGAACCATTCAGAAACTGAAGAAACCTATACTGGCCGGTGGACTGATTTGTTTTGTTAGTTGCTGGTTCTTAACAGATATTGACTTTAAACTAATACCAGTTTAACTCGTAGCGCAACCGCGTTCCCATCCACGCATGGTAAATATACACTGACACTATTATCGCTCAAATGGTATAAGTAGTGATCAAGTAAATTTATTTTCGAAGATGAGGGTATTTTCCGTCACTTTGTTGAGTTGCTTCTGACAGATCATTTCGTTTTTCTTGCTCTGTTTATGCTGTTAATGAATCACGGCTTTTTGAACGCGATTTATCAGAGTATTTTTCTCGTTGCGTGGCCAAGGTTGTACGAGTCCCGGTGGTTTTAAATACTCATCTGAAAATTTCTGTTATAAACTTTTACAATGAAATAAGAAGCCGAAATATACCCGGTTTTTTTCTTTTCAACACAAGCAAAAGAGAATTAGTAATATTTATTTTCTAAATTCAATTGAATGTTGAAAACTTTGTTTTCGGCTTTATCTATTCCATATTTTATTTTATTCTCTAACATGTAACAATTGTAAATTCTCTTCTATCACACACATTCAGAGGATACTTACACACGGACACATCAATATATAAGTACTTGTAGGTGTCGTTAAATCAATGCTTCTGCTTCTTAATGTGTAACTTTGAAGATATGCCGTGGGAATAGTCGACAAACCAACGCCCAAATGGTGTAAAAGTATCTCTAACATGAATACGTACAATGAAAAAATCGAACTGAAGCTAACTCAAGATATAAACTTTCAAACGGCCAAAGATGTTAAAGTGTCAATGTCCATTCGAGACGTTGTAACATCCGGGGTAATCTTTCTGATCAATTTATCGACATTTATTTGACATCAAGTAAGATTTCTCTGTAATGGTTATTGGTTATTGTGAATCATTTGAGTACATTGGACAACATTTTTTTCAAATTTTGTTCCAGGGTAATATGTGTTATTTTCTGATTGATTATGTTAAAAAAATATATATAGAATATGACAGTTATTCTCTTCAAACTTTGCTTTTGTGTCCAGGACAGTGATAATTCTAAATCTACTTTCTTTTCTTTCAATTGGACGACGGGCATTTTTAATCGCATAAACAACAATTACAAATGGATATCGTTAACCTGAAGTTTGAAGGGAATAATAGCCATTTTCAATACTCTTTACACATAAGCAATTAGGAAATAACACTCACTACCCAGGGACAAAATTCGCGTTGCACGGTGTTATACATACACTGTTCCTGTTAAGTGTGAATTACCATTCGTACAGATACTAAAAGTGATTTTAAAAAGGTCTGGTTAGTCACTAAATGGAAATGTCTTTTTGGCAACATGCCAAATTTGGGGTGATCAATTAACGAAAAGTGGAAAAGTGGGGAATCAATCAATAAGTTACTTCTCTCGCCTTCTGTTAGGCAGTGATCACTAAAAAGTCAGGATTTTCTAAAACCAAGTGGATGCGATTTAAGGGGTAAATTTGGCATAAACTTACATTGCTAATTGAACTTCCACTCAGAAAAAGTTGGGGGGGCTTAAAACAAAAAACAAAAAAATGCCTCTTCCCTGACATGATAAGGATTAACTGTTTAAATTCTTAACTGTTCTGTTTAACTGGTTCAGCCTGAACGCACGATACACACATAAATACGTATACACATGGCTAGTTAGTCCAACCTAAAAACTGAGTAAAACCAATGTTGACAGTTTTTGTTGACGGTTTCTAATCCACATTTTTAGAACCTTCGCCGGGGCCTCCGAGAAAAATTGCATAAGTTGGTTTGAAAGCTGTCGCTCCACTCTACGCACAGTGCACTGCAGCCCTCGTCCTTTGACCATCTGGTTTTTATCTGCAATAACCCTTTTTAGCTCGCCGAACTATTTTCACTCGCCGGTAAACAATGAGTCAACTTATTTTACTAGCGGACACGTTGTACTGACTTGAAAGTTTCGACACTCAGCTCTCAGATATACTTGGCATTCGGGCTCCGTTGTGATGCACTGGCTGCAACCACCTCATGTAGGCCCTGACCTTCGCTATCGCAGACAGTCAGGGGAAGCGAATTGTGCCAAGTCTTGCGTTTTCCTATTAAGAGAGATACGATATCCAACAGGCAGTCACTCCCTTGTTAAAAGTACACGCTTTTTCTTAGCTGTTCAGTGATTATGCCTGAGTCAGTTATTAGTAGTTGTGACAAACTTTCAGATCATTTCAGATCTCTCTCTCTCTCTCTCTCTCTCTCTCTCTCTCTCTCTCTCTCTCTCTCTCTCTCTCTCTCTCTCTCTCTCTGATAAACACATACACTGAGTTTTTATTACCGTAATAATTTTTTAGTCATATTCCTCTGAAACCAAATTCTCCATTCTGAACAAAACAAAGAAATAACACGCGAAAGACAGTCATTTTATAACCTGTTTTTACTTGACGATGGGCCCATTCTGGTCAAACCTTTTGGTGTGTCTTGACGACGACGACGACGACGACGACGACGATGATGATGATGATGATGATGACAAAAAAATTATATATTTTTTTTTAAATGACAGCCCAGCATGTATGAAATACACAAAATAGCTTGTACCTCAACTGCACACATTATTAGAAAAATGTTGTCTATATGAATGTATATACTGCACCAAGCATACACCACTTTAAGTATATGTAGAAATATGTTTATGGAAGCATTTATCGTCTGTGTATGTAATAACCCAACCCACCTCCCTTAAAAAGTTGTCAGCCTTTGGTCTGTAGTTGAGACCCGGCTGGTGACTTGAATAAACTAAAATCAAAGCCTACAACAAGAATAAGAACAACAACAACAACAACAAAAACAACGACAAAATAATGATAATAATAATAATAATGAATGGTCCGATTTTGTAAGTGTTGTCAGAGAACATGCCCTTTTTCTGACACTGAGCATTTTTCTTCGCCTTTTGAACTCCTTCCTCTCGCATCCACTTCTATTTTTCTCTTTCTTCTTCACTTCCGATGCTTTCATTCATTTTTCGTTCTTCATTCCAACTTTCTTCTTTTCTCTATTCTTTGTCGTCCTGAATAACACTCGTTAAACACGCATACACGGCCACATACACTTTCATCCATACATATGCATGTGTATTTGCATGAGAGTATGAAATGTCTGTATACGTATATATAGGTGTGTGCATGTATTTGTATGATGGGGTTTGCCAATGTGGGTGTAGATAGATAAATATGGATTGATAGATAGATAAAATGCTGTAGAACGAAGGTTAACAAGTTAACCTTTCAGGCCATTACTGGCGGGTCCGGTCTTCAGTGTATATATATATATATATACATACATATATATATATATATATATATATATGTGTGTGTGTGTGTGTGTGTGTGTGTGTCTGTATATGTGTGTGTATGAACGCGTACGTGTAGATAGATATGCCTGGCTATTCATTCAATAGAAATCGTCATATGACCAACGTCTTCTATCAGCTGGCCGTGTCGGGTGATCAATTAGTAAATTGGAAAAAAGGGTGTCCAATGGATGAGTATGTCGTCTTCTGTTGGATAGTGATCAACAATAAAGTCTGAATTTCCAAACAGCAAACGTGAATGCTACTGGATACAAAAGAAGGGGTCAATTTAGCGTAAAGTTACATTGCAAATGAAACCCCTCGGATTTAAAAACTATTTACGAGTGATTTTTGAAAAGTTTTGTTTCCTCGCATATTAAAAACTAAATGTTGAAAATATCAGCCCTTTAACTCCACTGGTGCAGCCTGTATGCATGATACATGTATAGCCAGCAAGCCAGTCATCTGGGCTAACTTAAAAACTAAAGAAACCTATTTGGCAGTTGGGGTTGAGGGTTTCTGGTCGGTAAAAAGATAGATAGATGGATATGAACGATCTGAGATAGATAGATCGATGGAATGAGACAGACTGAGAGAGACCGTGAAAGAGACAGAGAGAATGAGACAGAGAGACCGCGGGAGAGAGAGGCATGGGGGGGAGAAAAGATATGCTAGTAAATATGGATTGAAGGTTTCTGATAGGTAAAAAGATATAGATAGATATGAACGACCTGGGATATATAGATAGATGGAAACCAACAGACTGAGAGATACCGTGAAAGAGACGGAGAGACAGACTGAGAGAGACCGTGAAAGAGACAGAGGGAATGAGACAGAGAGACCGCGGGAGAGAGAGGTATGGGGGGAGAAAAGATATGCTAGCAAATATGGATTGAAGGTTTCTGATAGGTAAAAAGATATAGATAGATATGAACGACCTGGGATATATAGATAGATGGAAACCAACAGACTGAGAGATACCGTGAAACAGACAGAGAGACAGAGAGAGAGAGAGAGAGAGAGGCATGGGGGAGGGAGAAAAGAAATGCCAATAAATACGTTACAAGTGCTTTCACGATGTTCTCTTGTGCCCTTATAACACAACAAGCATGCACATCTTCTAACAATGGATGTGTACTCGCTGATATGCCCAACAGCTGGAAATAAAATGGCCATTCACTTACAGACAGACAGCAGACCGCGGGAAAGCATATCAAGACGAGAAAGAGAAAAAGAAGAAAAAAATACTGACAATTTCCTGTATGCCCGCACTTGCGTACTTGCTCATACTAATCTAGCAGCACCTATAATTGCACGTCATATCAGCAGTGGTCAACATATGGAGAGTGGTTGGATTACGCTTTGGAAACAGTAGTAGTAGTAGTATGGGATAGTAGTAGCAGTAGTAGGGGAAAGAGAAGAAGTGGCATTATGAGAACATTTAGTGCGACTATTACTACCGGTAACGGCAGTACTTGTACAGACACGATGGGTGCTGTGGTAGCAAATGTTGATACTAATAGTGAAAGAAACAAGAAACTTATTGATACTGGCCTCTCTGATTACAGCATAAAAAGAAACGTGGCCTGAAGGAAAATGGCGGGAAAAATGACGAGTAGAGAAAAAAGTGGTTTCTTCTTGGGCGGGAGAGGAGGAAGAGGACTCAGATGGATTTATTGATATTAGTGAGTGTGGAGTGGAGAAAGTGTGCATGTGTGTGTGTGTGTGAAAGAGAGAGAAAGTGTTTGCGCGGAAAAGAGAGAAAGTGTGTGTATATATATATATGCGCGAGATAAAGACAGAAAGTGTATGTGGGGAATGGAGGGAAAAAAGAGTGCGTGTGAGTATGTGTGTGTGTGTGTGTCTGAATGAGAAAGTGTGTGTGTCTGAATGAGAAAATGTGTGTATATGTGTGTCTGACAGAAAGAGGACATGCGTGCGTGTCTGAAAGAGGAAGTGAGTGTGTGCGTATGTGTATGAAACGAAAAGAAAAAATGTGTTTCGACATAAAGGAGAGAGATAATGAAACGTTTACGAAAAATGTGTATGTGTCTGTGTGCGTTGGTATCTACATTTCAGTGTGTGGAAGAGAAGAGAACAAAGAGAGCGAAGGTGTGTGTGCATGTATGTGTGAGTAAGAAACAGGAAGAAAAAGAGTGAGAAAGTATGCGTGTGTGTGTGTGTGTGTGTGTGTGTGTGTGTGTGTGTGTGTGTGTGTGTGTTCTTTGGGACCATTTGAGAATGTCAGGCGTCCCAGCGTAGTTAATAGCGATCAACAGTTTATCTTAATACAGGATTTCTCTCTTGCCGTTCAAGTAAGCATCCTAATCCTTCTTCAAAACTGTTAATTCGTCCAAGGGCCCCGACATCAATCCTTGAATGTTTTTCAGTTCACCATGCAGCACTCGCTGTTTATATAGAAAAGCAATTCTCGCAAGCCATTTATTGCGAGTTTGCTCTTCACGGACGATGCACGTATAAAATCTTCATATATCAAGCCGAATTGGTGAAATTGCCCGCTGGCAAAATTTACTTTTTTTTTTTCTTTTTTTGTAAAAAAGAGTTTGATTTCACCTCGATTGCATAAACTTACGGTCGTAAAAAATAGTTGCTTTTATCCTTGTTTTGACGATATACACTTTTGATTGAAGTAAAAAAACGTATTCATCTTTTAATGTAAAAAAGTTAAAACCACGTTTTTAGTTATTTTTCTAAAAAAAAAATAGTTTGATTTCACTTTGATTGCGTAAACTATTGATTGTAAAAGAACTTGTATATCCTTTTTTGATTAAAGAAACTTTTGATTAAATTCTAAGTACGTATTCGTTCATTTTTTGTAATAAAAAGTTAAAACTTTGTCATTCGTATCTATCACAATATCTTGGGCGCTTCGACCGTAATGCTTTTTTTCAGGTGTCTGCGGAGCCTATGAGAGGTTGGCCAAGGAATTCTTCATACCCGGACTTTGGGGTTCTAAGGGGGTCCAGGGGACAAAGTGGATCCTAGGGACTTCAAGTGGGGGATAAAACCAGGATGACAACTGGAAATGCGAAGAAACTTTGAACCTCTTGATAAAATCCCCCTGTTAGGCTCTACAGGGGTCTGGATGTCACAGTTGGCAACCTTACGGGAATGTCGGCCCAAACCCTTTACTTGTCAGGCCCGGTGTCTTTCAAACAAAGTTATGGGTTTCTAACGGCAATTCTTCCTCTCTGCTTCTCCAGGGGTGTAAATTGTTCATATGATACGAATACGAATGTTCTCTATCTAAACCATCTATAGATATCCATACCTCGCATATTGGAATCAACGTAGCCCGCGTGTGTACCAGAACTAATTATCTTTGAAAAAAATTATGCCTTACATCTAAAATTATTTTTAAAATACCAGAACAACATTTTGGCTTAGTTGGTCATAAATGATCATAGAGACCCCATAAAGCATTTTTTTTTTTTTGGTAAAAACAAAAATACTATTTTTAGATGTTGCCTAGCCACTTTTGGGGGCGTTTTGTAAGATTAAAAAATATTTTTTTTTTACAAATTGCTTGAACTTAAATCAACAATTCCCAACCTTTTCCAAGTCATTACCCACTTTTGTCACTAAGGTTATTTACTCCTCCTTCCATGGAAGTAAGTTGCAACAAAGAATAATTTCAAATTATCATTTCATTTTTGCGTATGATTAGACAGCTTTATAACAAGAATCAGTTTAATTTCATAATCGTTTATCTGCTGGTGTATTTTTGTTGCACAAAGGTGAGTGAAAATAATTAGGAACACATTTGAAATTCCAATTTATTACGAAAAAAAATGAATCCTGTTATCGTAACTGATGAACTCATCAATCTAATCTCAGTCCTTGCTTTTTTTTTGTTGTTCTTTTTTGTTACTAGTTACTGCATCAATAAGTCTGTAGCTTGACAGTTATTTGCTCAATTTCGATTTGAAATGTTAACTGCATAATGTTTAATCTATGTGATTAATATTCACCAGTAAATTTAGCGCATTGCCAAGGAAAGAGACGCCGTTAGCGTACCAGGCCAAACATCAAAATTACATCATGAAATTAAATGTACCCATGGGAAAAATAATGTAAATACTCTTTTGTCATTCGGGTACACGGTAACCACATATTTAGTAGAACGTGAGAGTGTATAAGTTCATAGGTATATGTTCAAATATCATGCTCCGTGTGTCTATACGCACCTGAATGTGTTAGTGTGAGTGTTTGATTGTTTTGGGGTTTGTTTTTTTTTTATTTGTTTTTTGTTTTTTGTTTGTTCTTTTTTTTTTCTCCTTTCTACCTCAGCATTTGAAGGTTTGCTCTTGAATGCTGCAAGAATTCACTTCTCGCCTCCCGAAAAGACAAAAAGAATTCAAATTCAAAGAAGCTAGTCTTTTTGGCAGGACATCTGCCGATCGGGTCTGCAAGGAGGAGAGGTGGGGGTCTGCAGTATGTTCGGACAAGAAACATACTGGGATGCATAGTGAAAAACAGATTGAAATAATGATGAAAGTATTGAAAAAATATGACAAAGAAAGAAAGGAGGAAAGGATGACAATAACAAAGAGATAAATGCTTTCAGTGTAAAAGAAAGTAAGAAGGGAAGGATATGAGAAAGAAGAATACTGCATGAAGACTTTTTAATGAAAAAGAGAATAAAAAGGGGGAAGATAACAGATATAAATCAAGGGAATAAGATGAAGGGAGAGGGAAAAAAAAAGGAAAAAATTAAAAAAGCACAGATATGTAATAAAGATACGAAGAATGGGAAAATAATGACAACAATAAAAAGAATGATAAAAAAAAGAAAGAAAAGGGAATTCGTGAAAGGAAGAACAAGCAAGTAAAGGGGGCTAGAAAGGGAGAAGGAAGAAAGAAAAAGAACGAAAGAAGGGAGAAAAGAAGAAAAAGGGAAAAGAAAGGGAGAAAGATCAAAAGAATGAAGAGAATGAAAGAAAGAAAGATAGATAGACAGAAAGAAGAGGAGGGAAGAAAATGGGGAAAAAAAGAAAGAAAGAAAAAGAAAACGGGATAAAGATAGGAAGAAAGGAAAGGAAAAAGCAGGAGAAAAAGAAAGAAAAAGCAGAAAGAAGGGAAGAAAGCAAAGAAGGAAGGAAGAAAGAAAGAAGGACAGAAAGAAGGAAAGAAAAGAGAAGAAAGAAGAAAGGAGAGAGGAGACAGAAAAGGGGGAAAGCAGGAAGAGGAAAGTGTGAATGAAAAATGATTTGAAGGAAGATAGGGAAATTTGATTGAAGAAAGAAAAAGGAAGAAAGAAAGTAGCGAATGAACAAATGGAAAGGAGGATAGAAGTACAGGAGGAATGAAAAAAAGGAGATAAACAGACAAAAGAAAGAAGAATCATGAAAAAAGTAGAAAGAAAAATAAAAGCTGAAGCTAGAAGAAGGAAGGCAAGAAAGAATGATTGAATGAGAAACGGGACAAAAAACAATCAAACAAATAAACCAACCAACAATGAAGAAGAAGAAGAAGAGATGAAAGAAAGAAAATTAAAGAATGAAAGTGATACGGTATCTTTTGGGATTAATTAAACAGAAACAGTTGCAGAAGTTCAGCCGCTGGTTCTTTTTATCCCAAGAACAAAGCACACGGCAGATGCATTGGATGTCCGACTCCCCTCAGCGACAGACAATGCCCAAATTAAATCGGTGTCTAAGATATGTGGCAGCAAAATTAGCAGCTAATTTCGGAGCGATTCCATGTGTGAGAAGTCTGGCGACTCAATCTCTTCCTCATGTACACAGTCGATTATATCTTGCACTTACACAGTAATACATGGATATAATTGTACACAAGAATGCAGAAAAAACGTCTCTTATTCTTACAGACTCACACCTTTCGTAAAGAGCGAGGAGAAATGTGTAGATAGATAGATCGTTGATGTTATGTGAACATTAAATGATACATACATCAAGTGAAATTATATTATCCCATGCTTAAGATAGCTGTGCATTTCCCCATTGAAAAGGTTGATGTTCAGGAACAGGTAAAACATACGATTAGAAATTCTGACTTTCAATGCTAATAGTCCCTTTCCATTCGCAAAACTGTACCTTCCTTTTTATTTATAACTGTTACTAGTTATTACGCGAAATAAATCAGGGACACATTTGAATTTTTCTCTTCCTATATATATATATATATATACATATATATATACACACACATTTATCAGGGACGGGTCGTCCGGGTAGGCAAGGTTGGCACTGCCTATCCTGAGTAAAATCATAAATATTTGATGCAAAAAGTAAAATCATGTATATTAAACATAAATAATCAAGTCATGAGTATTAAATACAAAAAGTAAAATATATTTGATGTAATGAATAAAATCATATACATTAACTATGAATAGTCCACAAAAGAGTGTTCCCAGCTCCAAAAAACAACCAACAAAAGGGCAGGGAAAAGTCTACCTTCGCTAGAAGCCAGCCATCTCAGGTCCGTATTGTAGGTCGTAAGAGTCGTTACCTTTCCAAACTTGAAGAACGAGGCCTCTGCTTCGACGAATGAATCTGTAAGCTAATTGCAAATATATTCAAGAATCTAACTGTTACATGACAACTATTTTCTTCCATAACAACGTTATTTGTTCTACGAATTATTCTATCATAAGAAAAAGTTAAAAATCAACTGGAAAATTTTTAGTGCCATATATTCGTCCGAATTTTAAAAATCTACTGAGATTCAACAAATTAATGAAATTTGATAAAACCTTTGGTATTTATTTACTGATTAGTGAATTTTTTTTTTAAACTGCGAACTTTCGAAAGATTGGTAGTCGGTTCATCTGTTGAAATACCCAGCATTTACAGTGTCTCACTGTGCATTTCGCACGAAACCATAACGTCCAATAGTACTTCATTTTCAATCCCTTTTTTTATTTTCGAGGAAGACATTTCGTGCTTCAAGTTCCCCGATTTTGGGGGTAGCATCTCATATGGATGTAAGTAGGATATATATATATATATATATATATATATATATATATATATATATATATATATATATATATATATATATAATTTGAACTAAAGAGAGTGAGACAGACTCGAGAGTAAAGTATATGTATATACTTGAAACAGATTCCTCCGCAGAACAGCAATAAAAAAGCAATGTCTGATGTAATCTTCCCCGTTAGCACAAACTTATCCCCCGAAAGAGCTTGATATTTCATTTCTTTTCTTGTACAACGCCAGATTGCATAGATATCCTCAAGGCATTATTTGACCTGAATGCAGATCCAGATGTAGAGCTTTTACCAGCCTTCACACCATCCCCTAGTTCTTTATTTGGCCGGTCTGTCGGGGGCATGCCTCAGAGTTTTCCCTGCGAAACAGTCTAATTGTCCAAATCCCCGTCTTATATTTCAAGCAAAATAGGCCAGTGCACATTGTGCGTTCATTAAGCATTTTGAGGACAATGTTTTGTTTTTCCATTCATCGCAAAATCTAATTGATTGGCAGAAAATCTCATAACTTTTGAAGTAAACAACATGCAGAGACAAATGAACACGTTTTTCCATACAATTCTGACCTGAACAATTCAGTAAAATGGCCATTGTCGAGATTCGTCTTGCTTTTGACTCTATTTTACGACAAGAAAAGCAAAAGAAATGTCGAGAATCTGCTATATTTTAATATATACAAATGGAAAAAAAAAATGATCAGATTAATTTGATTGAATTATTATTTCACGTCTTTCTCTCATTCTTTCGTTTTTTTCCCCTCTCCGCCCCCCCTTCTTTCTTTCTTCCTATCCTCCTTTCCTTCCTTCCTTCATCTTCCTTCCCTCTCCAGTCCTGATTGACCGGGCTGTACTCCCCGCCTTTAGTTTATTTCTGTTATTTGTAACCGTCAACCAAAACTGCCATAAAAACTATCAACATAGGTTTCTTCAGTTTTCAAGGTGGTCTGACTAGCTGACTGGCTACATATGTATTATGAAAGTAAAAAAAAAACCGCACATCCGTTCCGTAGCACAGTTAAATGATTCTCTGAAGTGGCATCATGAGAACGATATACTCGAAAACGATCGTAATACATACATGGTAGCCATCATGTATGCATCACCCGTACAGGGCACACTGATTGAGCTAGACGGCTGAAAATTTCGATTTTTTCCTCTTATTATGTCAACAAAAAACTTTTTTTTCTTTTTTTTAATTCCTCCATAATTGGATTTTTGTGGAGACTCCAATTAGCAATGTAAGTTGATGCTAGATTGACCAATTAGTTTGTGTCCAGTAGCGTCCACGCTTGTTTCGTCTTAATTCAGACTTTTTTTACAATATGTAAGAGATGTAACTTATTCATTGATTACACTCTTTTCCAATTTTGTGATTGATCACCCCAACACGGCATGCCACCTAAAGTCAAAGTTTGCTAAGTAACGGTTTCTATGCAGTAACCAGATCTGTATATGTAATCGTTAGTTATTTAGTAAAATGTAGCACATGGCCACGAATCTAAGGTATTCAGAGAGAATTGAATTCACCACTGTAATGGTGGTTTGCAACACTGGCTCATTAACTACTGCTCCACGGTAGAGCGTCCTCATACGATTGTTAGAGAGATTGCTAGTGTTTATTTGATTAAGAGCTCTTCTTCCCGTTGATAACACGGGTTACATAAACAGCTTGTTCATTAATGATATACTTTTCCTTTTTTAAAGCAGAAAAATGTTCTAAAAGCAATCCTCTTTCTCCCCCCCTTACTCTCTCTCTCTCTCTCTCTCTCTCTCTCTCTCTCTCTCTCTCTCTCTCTCTCTCTCTCTCTCTATTGAGCCGTCGATAGAAAGTGTGGTAGCCTTTTCGAACATTGCACTGTTTTTCTGGGGCAAAGGGATGAAAAAGTGATATGTCCTTGTGGGTAAAAAGGCCTGAAGACAATGAGGGATGGCTATAACCTAGGGTTGCAGGTGACTAGGCGGGAGACACGTACCCCATCAGATGGTTTTTGTTAACTAATCATTTCAAAATCTTCTTTCTCTGACTTTTTGATCAAAGATCAGAGGTGATAACGAAGCTCATTAGCCCAGAGCCTTAATGGTTGGCCGATAAACCACTTTTTTTTCATTCAAAATCTTCTTGTTCCCCTCTTTATCTGCCTTCTTTCCCCTCTATTTCTCACATCTTTTTTTTTTTTCCTTCTATGAATACCGGATTGCTGTCGCCCCACAAATGGCCCGCCAGACCAACCAACCAACCAACCAAGTGGATTTTCCTTGAGTGTGTCTGTGTGAGTCCAAACGCTACCAGTCCCATTTTGGGGGCTACATCCTTGAAAATTCGCATGAGTACCATTAGACACCGTCTAAAAGTTTGTTTGTTTTTTGTTTTTTTTTGTTGTGTTCGCTGTTTTTTGTTTTTTTCTCAGAAAGTGCTCTGAGGGGTCACTATGGTCATTTTGGACCAACAATGCTCTAATCTTGTGCAGGTATTTTTCCTATCAATCTTTCTTTTCTCTCTCTTTGTTTTTGATAATTTTTGAGAAAAGATTTTTTTTTTATCATTTTAGAATTTCATTTTGATAATTAGTTCTGATACTTGCAGAAGCTTCATTTATGCGAGGTACGGATGTTACTACTTTTTTTATTTTTTCCCAT
Organism: Thysanoteuthis rhombus; assembly: GCA_963457665.1. NCBI lineage: Eukaryota > Metazoa > Mollusca > Cephalopoda > Oegopsida > Thysanoteuthidae > Thysanoteuthis > Thysanoteuthis major. The sequence goes on along the minus strand of OY735234.1, from coordinate 4,474,113 downwards.
TCAAGTCATTATTTTTCTTCTTTTTGAGTGTTTTCTTCTGTTTGTTTTGTTTTTGTTTTTTTTTTACTTTAATTACTCATCCACTTCTCTTATTCAATCACTTTTTCAGTCGAGTCAGCATTTACTTAGCCATACATTAGTTTGACTCAAGGTGCCATATGGAGTGTACCCAGTGAGCATCAAACTCTCTACAATAGCAATTTGAGTTCTATTCATTACATCACGGCGATGCTATCTCAGTTTTTTAGTTTGTTTGTTTTTTTCCTTGATCTTCCTCGTCTTCCTTCATTTAAACAATCAGTATTTACTTAGCTCGGTATGGCTCAAATCTAATTTGGGAGAAAAGGGACTGGACGGTAGCATTGTATACATCCTCTACACGAGTGGGTCTAAAACGCCTGCCTTGAAAATTAGCATTCAAGATCCTGGCTTTTACCTAGACTCGAACACCAACCACTGACGCCGATGTCAAGTGCTCAAACACCTTTCTGTCCTGGAACTTACAACTTGTCCCGTAATAGATGTCACACTTTGAAGTGATTTTCATATACAAATGTAACAACTACTTTGGGACTGAGTTGACAATTTTTTTTTTTTCGTGTCTGGCCATGTCAGAATCTGGTCAGTCACATATTTCTTTTCTCTTCTCTAAAAGTCATAAAAATGTACACTCGAAAAAAAAGGGGAAAACATTAAAACGAAAACAATTAAAGGAAGAAAAGACGATGAAAGTGGGAGAAAGAAGAGAGAAAATGCAGACAAATAAAACTGTCATCATCAGAAGCCGGTTTTCTCTGTCCAGCTTGTGGACACGTGGTCTATTTACTTACTCTCTCTCTCTCTCTCTCTCTCTCTCTCTCCCTCTCTCTCCCTCTCTCTCTCTCTCCTTCCCTCCCTCCTTCATACTTCTTAGATCTGTTTTTCATTCTTTACTCAAGCCAATCACTTTGCCTACTTCAGCCTCTACGCTTCATATCTCCAGGGACAACTTTCCCCGCCTTGGGTGATTCCCTTAATGCAACCAGCATTCTAATTATAACCAACGGTAAAAAGACGATCTTGTCCAGAGTTTCAGACGGCAAAAGAAAGGAGAAGTTGGGGGGGGGGTACTCGTTTACTGCACTTGGTCAGTTAGCGCCCTTCTCTAGCCGACGGCTGAACAAGGCCACATGCCAATGACGCAACTATTCTACACTTTTTTTTATTTTTTTTTTTTATGACTGCTTGTGACTTTCATCTTGATTTATTAGTTGCTTTTTATTGCAACCTTTCACTCAAGCCAGTTTCTCTTCAACAGAGAGCAAACAGCACACATCTTAGGTGGGATTTGAACCCACGTACCCTTAGGAAATATGGTTAACGCCTGCCCGCTCTAACAATTGAACTATTTTACACTCATTCTATTATCCTTCTTTCTGTCATTTTAACCCCTCTCTAATTTCACTGCTTTTTCTGATTTTACATTTTGTTCCTTCCTGTTTTTTGGTTCAACTGTTACCACTTAATTTCATTTGCCTCGTACAACAAGACGTAAGGTCAAATGCTCCCTCGAATATTGCATTTATTGTGTCTATCAGCGTCTGATATCCTATCTCTTTAATTTGGTTCGAACACCCACCACTGGTACCAGGAGGAAAGACATAACTATCTCAGTCTTAAGGCAGGCTTTTTGAAACCGTATTGATATTTATGAAGCAAAATTTTGATGAGTCCAGCAAATGTTAGTCAAGGTTGGAAGCAAGATAAGTTAGTAGTTACGGCTCCATAATGTTACAAATAAATGTTATTGACTTTTGATTTTATCACTATTCATCGAAATTCATAAATCTAGACCATTTGCCAGGTTGTGCATGGGTTCACCTGAAAGAGGGGAGTAAGCCAATACTTCAAATCTGTACTTCAATACAAATGGAGAAATATAAGGGCCCAGTTTAGCATTATATTTGTATTGTAACAAGCCCTCTCAGACCCCCCCCCCCATTGAAATTTATTTTTTTCAAAACCGATAAAAATTCCTGAACAATCGAAAGTCTTATGTATTGGAAGCATAAAAAAATCTCTTGCGAAAAATTCAATCCATTTTTTTTCTACTTTTAAGAATCGTTTCATTACGCAAGAGGAAATAAATCATATCGTGAAAAATAGAGGGGATTTATGCTTTAAAGTGGTCGATAAACAAATTACTGGGTCGCAAGATGTGCCTCCATTCGTTGTAATAAAGTATTTTGAATTTGGAATGTGCAATTCTTATAATTTTTTTTTTGTTGTTTTGTTATTAGAGCTAACAATTCATTCCCAACTGAAACAGAGGCTTTTATTTTCATTATTTTAGCCATTTTTGACGAATCCAGTCACCTTTAGCCTTTTTGAATGGCCGTTGAATGGGATACTATGCTCTCAGAAATAATAAGCACTTACTGAAAATGTACATGAAAATTTGGTGCAAGAAGTTTTTGAAAACTTGTCCACTTCAAAAATGTTCCAAGGATTCTGGCAATTTTTCGGCTAAAATCAGCTAAACTATGATTGGACGAAGCATGGGATTCAATTGTTTACCCGTTTAATTCAATTGATATAATTAATTACTTAGCACAAGGTCACTCAACATATAAGAGAAAAGGTAGTTAACAATTATTCTTCAGTAAGGCACCCAACCGAATATGTATAAATCACGGAAGCCTTGTTGTCAGACTCCTACTGAGTTGACTTTATTTTCCTAACCTAACAATTATGACAAATTCAGATTCACGGTTACGACTAAAAAGTGAAAAAGTATCAAAATCTAAATGATGGATAGTGAGAAGAAAAGAAAATTGAGTCAAAGATTATATTTCCACTCCATCAACCAACGAAAGAAAGAAAGAAAGAAAGAAAGGGAGAAATAATGAGAGAGAAAGAAAGGAAAGAGAGAGAGGGGGAAAATGGAAAGCTGTAGACACAAGATAAAATCATCTGGTGTCACTAAACAGATTTTTGAAATTAGAATTTATTACTTTTTCTTTTTTTTTCCTATCTTAACTATTATTCTTTTTTTCCCCTTTCTTATCCACTCTTCTCAATCCTAACCGTCATAGTAGAATTTTGCACACTCCCTTTCCCCAAGAAGCTGGGAAAGCATTTTGTTTTTTGAAAATTCTGTGTTGTGGCTGAAACAGTTGCGTTCCGAGAGGACCCTGAAACAATGAGTCTTATTTAGATCAGTGATATGTAATTCAACCTTTTCAGTAGATCAATTATTGGAATAATTAACTGGCTGAAACGTACATACTTTACTTGGCCAGTATACTGGACTTCGTCTGGCTTGTGGGTATGAGTTCGATTTTTATCGAGAATTTACTCTTCACATCCTATTATGATTACTTCTGTTTAATCATTACCGTAGAATTACAGTCCAAGTCGAAGTTGTAATAAAGAGCAACTGAAAGTTAGGATATTGATAAAAAGGAATAAAATATATATATATATGTTACAATATTTAATCCAAAAATCAGAATAAGTAGAATTTTCTTTAAAAAATTGACGAGAAGTTCAGGAACGTTCGCAAGTTCAGCCAAGCTCCGAAGCCCCTCTCCCCCCAAGCTTCTTTCACCAAAACCACCACAAAACTAGTGACCGTTAAACCAAGCTGACCACAGAAAAATTAGTACTCAGACTTACCAACCACAGTAAAGAAAAGTGCGAATATTTTACGTGCAGTCTCGATAGCCATCGTGAAGTGAGGCTGTTTTCTCTGGACCACTGAAACCAGCATGGCTACTAAAAGCCTAGTCAAGCACTGCAAGATGGCTTTGCTTTCTCCCTATAGTGATTTTATCGCCGTACAAACGCCATTAATTATCGTTGCGATTACACTAAGTGACGCATTTGGTTCGGGCGGTGGTCACTTGAACGGACATGTGTCCACCGATGTCCGGAGGAATCCCCGTCGGACAGCGCCTGCCCCTTGTGACTGTCGCCGATCTTATGCTCGACAGGCAGAGTCCATATGTTGGTGAAAAGCATTTAGTAAAAGTAGGGAGAGGCAAACGTGGTGAGTAATTCTGTCGGATGTGCAAGATAGAAGTCAGATTGTTAATCTCTCTTCTTCTCATCTCCTGATATGGACGTGGTCTCCGAAGCTGAAGCGGCGTCATTCACTTGACTCCGCGCTGTTTTTCAAATAGCTAGAGGGGGAGAGATGCATTCATGACTTTCCCAGGGGCATTTGTGCGAGGAGAACACAAAGTATCTTGTTCGAAGATTTGACTCAATTTGTGAAAAAAAATTCAGCAAGGCGTCCTTTAACAAAAAAAAAAAAAATCAAGAAAAGCTATTCCGAAAAATAATGATCATATGTAAGCAGTATTTCATTATCGCACAAGACAACTTGCTTGGGTAAAAAGTCGAAAAACAGAAAAGAGAAAACATTTTATTGAGTATTACTAATTTTTGACTAATATCTCTTTCATCTTTCTAGTTTTTCTTATCGCAATTCTACGATCGTTTTTACTTTTATTGATATTGCAATTGTTTTATTCTATATTTGTGTCGCTAAGAATCTCGTGAGTTTATATTGAAATATCAACAAAAAAATAAGCACATCCTTTATCATCAAAAATCAATTAACTCTAAGTATGTCATTGGCTTTAGTTTGATACTTTATCTTTAAAGAAAATTTAGAAGACAATGTATATTCTATATCTCAAACAATTCTATTCTGTTCGTATCTATACGTATACATGTGGCCAGAGCAGTTGTTCCCAGCTGCAGAAGTGATTTATCCTAAGTGGAGAATTGGGGTATTCTAAGAGGGAACTGAAGCACTTACGTAGAAATAAAATTCGCTGTGATTGTTTTTTGCCTAATGGGGTATAACTGTGCACCAAAAGGTCAGGATTTTCTTTACCAGTTTTATCAAAATTATTTCAAATTTTGTCATAATATCAACTTTTTGTCGTTATTGTCCATTGGCTTTACATTCTTGAATATCAGAATTAAAAATGATTTTAACTTTTGTGAACTGCAGCAGCGTTTGAAGGCGGGGTAACTAGTAAACCTGTTGACAAACGTGGGGAATGATTTTGAAGAGGTCAGGAATCACTGGGCTGGGGGGTTATGACTCTTCATATTCATCTATCTGACTGTTTGGCTACGCAATGATTTTATACTATTAATGTTTCAATGTATAATTAAAAGATTCATTGCCAATTATTATTGATTTTTCGACTAGCATTACAATCATTTATTTTCAGTTGTTTTTTTCTGTCGTAATTTCTTAGAGTCACTCTACGCGCGTCACCGGACAGAAAAACAAAGAATAAGCCACCGACTTAACACGACTGTTGCCTTGTCGATTAGGCAACAAACGCAGATAAAACAGGCCTGGTTGCTGCATTGTCAAACTCTGCTCCAACTCCTTTCCCGATTGAAGGCGATCACAGTGCTTCAACTTCTGTGTTGTATACATAAAAAATGAAACATTACGAACATACATGTTTTGTGTTTATCTATTAGAATGAAAAAAGGACAAGCGTACCTGTATGTTGAATTTTCGTTTCTATCTCAGACTTGTCAATTTAGCTCAATCAATAAGACAGCCTCCTCGCAATCAATTGGACGTAAATTCAAATCACGGTAGGGGAATAGGAATATTATGCATCAGTTTACACCTCTGTTTCAGTGAGGATCGATCTTGTCATTATTGTTCTTGTTACGGTAGAAAATAAAGTTTTGGTAAAGAATGAACAGACACAAAAAGTTAAAATCAAGATATGGGATTGTAAACTTTACGCACATACCTCATTTTGGGGAGGATTGTTCTTATTGTTGTTACGTTGGGAAAACGAAGTCTATTTCAAAATTGAAGCAGTAAAGGATAAAAGACTCAGGGGTGAAGATATAAGAGGAAGAAGAAAGAGGAAATTACGGAAAGGCTAAGAAGGATAGACAAAATACTGAGAGAAACAACGTTATTGGTTTTCATTAGAATTATTTTACTCAGACACAAGGACAAAGGTTCAATGAGGATCGAACCCACCACAGAATTAATGATCGGCGCGACTGCCTTACTAACTACTACCCCATAGTTGGGTGCCCACAAGGAGAGATACATCAAAAATATTTTTTTGTAAGTTCGGCTGTGCTAGGCTCAAACTCCCTCGCTTCATGAAAATCTAAAAGGTAAACAAGAAAGAATTAATTTCTCCATACAATATAATTAGAAAACTACGTGTTCCATTTCAACCCCGTCACAAGTGGAAGGAATTCATTGAACGTCACTGCTATTCGTGCACTACGTCACTGGTTTTTGGTCTAGCCATTGTCATTGTTGTTACTTGCACAAGTCAAAACCCAATAGTAAAATTTCGACAATAAGAAAAGAAAAGAGTAAAAAGGTTAGAAACGATGTGATGAGGTGAAAGAATAAATATACCATAACACTAATTCAAAAGAGTAGTTGATGGTTAAAGAAACACAATGGTATGAAAGATGTTACAATACCCTCCAGGTGAGACGCAGATTTATTTAAATAGTGAAGATAGAGGTCAACCAACTATTCGTATACTATGTTCCCTCACACCTCCCAAGCCAGCAAATCCTCGAAAACAAATAAGTCTTTAGTCTCATGGGAGGTACTAGTCGCGTAGCGATTAACGGCGCGTACAATGGAATCGGTCGGGCGAAGTCAAACTGTGGTCGAGACTGTCAACGTTCAATTCACACAAATGCCCTTGGGAAAGGTGTGAATCCATGCCTTTAACGACCAGCTATAGGTGAAGTAGTTAGGTAGTCTAGACTAGCCTTTGGGAGGACGTCCGATTCTTGTTCCGTATTCTCAGCTCAGCAGTTCTATCATGTATTGCTGTGCACTGCTTTTTCTTGTTCTTCATTCATGTGCAATATATTCAGTTCTCATTGCATTTACGACCTTAAATGTGCTGTTGAAAGAATGCCTTTGAATGTGGTCTTCCACTGGATCAATAGTTTTTCTCGCCTTTCATTTAAGGGTTTTTAGCCATTTTCAACCATAATCTATTCAAAGTCACTATTTTCATTTACGTGAGCTGACAACTATGATGATGACCAAGAGTGTCTGAATGTTCAGATATAGTAATCCTAGTGAAACGTGATGATTTGCATTATCTGATAAGGGGAAACATTAAAATCTCACCTGGTTTTGCTGGATGTTACTCGCTATCCGAATCCGGAAACCAATAAAATTAAGTACAAAAGCCTGATGCTTAAGAACCTGTCTCTTAGTCACCAACCCCCCTTATTCGTTAAAACAGATAGATTCATGCAGATGACCTTGTGCCTACGACAAAAGTCAGGGGAACCGGTCAACCACCGGACGACCCCTCATGCGACCTTGAAAGGTATACGAGTGCCCCTCACCGGACGACCCCTCATGCGACCTTGAAAGGTATACGAGTGCCCCTATTCTCCTTCCTGGGCAGACAAATCGATAACAAAGAAAGATAAGATGCATTGTTGAACAGAAATATATACATTTATATCTTCGAAAGAAAGAAAACAAACTTACTGCATGACACGGAATTTTTTTTTTGTTTTTTTTCTAAGAAGCTCTCGCCAAAAATTGACAAATTTCTTGATAGCTCGTATTGCTAGCTATGTCGCAAAAACCTCAAAAGAGGAAAATAAAAATAAACTTTATGAATGCTTAAACCTGATTTATCTCCGTCACAACCACGTCGCAGATGATGATAATAATAAGTATGGCAATGTGGAAAAAAACTAATAATATTCTCGTATTTGTGAATTATTGATTATTTAAAAGTATGTGATTTCAGACTTATCAGCTCCGTTTATAAGAACCTTTAAGCATTATTTATGTATTTATCTATCAAGCTAGCTACCTGCATTCACTTATCTATCTATCTATCTATCTATCTATCTATCTATCTAATTCATTCCGTCCGTATCTATCTATCTATCTATCTATCTATCTATCTATCTATCTATCTATCTATCTATTTATCTATCTATCTATTTATCTATCTATCCAATTTATTCCGTCCGCATCTATCTATCTATCTATTTATCTATCTATCTATCTAATTTATTCCGTCCGTATCTATCTATCTATCCATCTATCCATCTAATTTATTCCGTCCGTATCTATCTATCTATCTATCTATCTATCTATCTATCTATCTATCTATCTATCTATCTATCTATCTATCTATCTATCTATCTATCTAATTTATTCCGTCCGCATCTATCTATCTATCTACCTAATTTATTCCGTCTGTATCTATCTATCTATCTATCTATCTATCTACCTAATTTATTCCGTCTGTATCTATCTATCTATCTATCAATCGATCTATCTATCTATCTATCCATCTATCGATCTAATTTATTCCGTCCGTATCTATCTATCTATCTATCAATTCATTCATCAGAAACCGTCAATGAGACTAGTCTCTAAAACTGTCTGCATAGATTTCTCTGAATATTTAACCTAGTCTGGCTGACTGGCCATGTGTCACGCATACGACCGCATCAATGGAGCTAACGAGAGCTGAAAATATCGACATTTACTTCTTATTATGGCTATAAAAAAGTCTCTTTTTGTCTTTATAAAATCTCACTCTAAAAAAGTGTTTTCTTTCTTATTAGGGGGTCGAGTTTGCAATGAAAGTTTATGTTAAATTAGTCCCTTATTAAGTGCCCGCTTGTTTATTTATTTATTTTTTTTTTTAATTCATACTTTCAATGTCCACTGCCCAACAAAAAGCAAAATAAGTGACATATTCACTGATCACTCTTTCTTTTGAATGTTTTAATTGATCACCCCAGCACTGCTTGCTGTCAAAAATGTTGGTCACGTGACGGTTTCTGTTGAGTGACTACCTAGACATGTGTAATTCATATTTTTTGTATCTATCTATCTATGTGCCGTCTGTTTCTCTTTGACACTGACACGTACACTGACTAAGTTTCTCAAATCTCACTTTCTTCCATCTTGTAGATTAATCTAAGCGTCTACCATTCCTACTTATATCAACCCATTCTTTTTCCTACCCAACAGACTCCTTTTTCTCTGGCCTTCCTTTTTTATCCCTTATCAATGCTCACCCCCCCCCCCAAAAAGATGGGTTACATTCAAGGGGAATCTATTCACAACACCAGCAGAAATAATAGAACGTCGATCCCCCCTTGACCAATAACGCGAGCCCCGGGGCGATCACGTGATGTCTAGCCTGAGAGAAAAAACATAGGGGAACCCTTTCGGCTAGACAAAGGGTATAGGTGCCTACCTGACACGTACGATCAAAGGTTTGGGGCAGGTGGGACAAGTACGAGATACGGGAAAGGTGAAAAGGTCAGACGTGAAGGTCAGAAAGCCAAAGGGATAACAGATCTTGTCATAAGTGTCGGTTATGTATTGAAGAAAGCATAAGATGATGATGACAAACAGAAAACGTTAGAAGAAAGCGGGATTGTAACACGAGGAAATGAGATGGAGAAGTTGGGTATAGGGGGCGAGCTATCAAGAGAAACGGGTGGATTGAGAGAGACTAAATTATGTAAGTTATATACAAAGACAAGCTCGCCCTAATGAGTGGATTTACAGAAGACAATTGTGGAGATGAAAAGAATGAAAGAAAAATGTCCGTTTGTGAGAGACAATGTGTGAGTGTGTGCACGTGTGCATGTGTGTGTCTGTGTGTGCGCATGTATTGTATGTACGATGTACTACCCCAAATTTCGTGAACTCTGACCCTGTGAAAAATTTGGTTACTCAAGTACTTAGTTTTCACCGCCTCCTTCTGACTCACAAAAGGTACTGTTAATCTTTTGAATTTGCCTCACATAAATAAGTGTATGTGTGTGTGTGGCGGGGGGTTAATAAATGTATACTCATGAATACGAACTTATTTTCAGATAGAATTAATATACATACAAATTTGTACACTGGCTGGACTGGACTTTTTCTCACACAACAGGCTGCCCCCAGCAGCCTGGATACCATTTTTTTGCTCACAATGCAAAGCTCCTGATGGTGGACTCGGGTTCCTCATCAAACTTACGACCTCTGATAGCACACACACACACAGCAAACTCTACTGAAGATGGGAATACCTCCCGAAACATGTCTAGACCATTAATAAAAGCATATACTGATTAATCAACCTAACTTCAAAACACTTTACTCGTGAGTCTATCTCACCCTCTACAGTTCATAATATATATATATATATATATATATATATATATATATATATATATATATATATATATATATATATAAGACAGACAGATACAAAGACAATAAGACGGATAGATTGAATGGAAACTTTCACACAAAGACTAGCATGAATAGGTATAGAGAGAAGAAGTGAAATAGAGGTAAGCAAATTGATTATTGATTCAAAGTGGCACGAGATATAATTAACACTGAGCAACTTTTGTTTATATTTTTTCTTATTGGGTAATAGGTTTTATTTTCTGATTCAATATGTCGAAAAAGTAATTAAAAAAAATGACAATTATTCTCCGCAAATTTGCTTTTGCAACCAGGTCAGTGATAATTTAGAATTTACTGATTTTCAAATGTACTACGGGCAAATTTGCATATTTTTAATTTCAGAATGTAAGAAAAACAATTACATATGAGTACCGCTGAAATGATAGCTATTTTCTATACTTTTACACATAAGCAAGTAGAAAATAACACTCATTGCCCAGAAGCTAAAATGGCGTTGCGTTGTGTGATTCAGAAATATAAGAGCTATGTTTCGAAAAAAAAAAAAGAAGAGAAGTAAGGAAAATACTGAGACAGAAAGAAAACGAAAGTGAAAGTAATAAGAAGAGAGAAAGAAAGAAGGAAAGAAAGAAAGAAAGAACGAGAGAAAGAAAGGCATATAGTTGATAAAAACAGAGGACTTGTGTCAATTGAAATATCGAGATGAAAGCTATATGAAGAAGAGATAAATAATAAGAGTGAAGAGGACTGATAATAAAACATTAAGAAAGAGAATATCCTAAATTTAAGATACAAAAATGAATAAAAAGAAAGTAAAAAAGAGAAAAAAAGCAAGCTGGCAAGAAAGACAGAAAAGGAGAGAATAAAAAGAAAAAAAAGAAAGACGAGAAGGAAAAAAAAGAAAACATTACGTAACACTTAGTAACGAGTTAGGTAATAGCAGAGAGGGCCCAGGAATATGGACAAACAGGAAATCAAAAACTGCAGGCTTCGCAAAGAGCGGAAGTGGTTGTATAATCCAAGTCCCTGTGGGCACAATTAGTGGTCAGTCATAGCTACCTGCCCATCTCTCTGGTGGCAGACTTCAAAAAGACGTGGACATTCAAGAAAACAATAGAGTCATGAGTGGATTGTGAAAAGGTGGGAAACTAAGAAGTTTTAGGGGAGAAGAACTGTTCGTTGAAATGAAAAGGCGGCTCCTTGGTTGCGCCAGGCAGTCGGCTGCAAGGAGAATACAGATTCATACTTAGATACATACATGCATACATAGTTACACAAATACGTACATATTTAGGCACACCCGCATATATGGAAAAAAGCGTTGAGGTATAATCTAATAACAACGAATGGATAGATAGATACATATAACTGAATCCATATTAATAGCATCCAACAACAACGCCATGAAAATCAATGACACAAAAGTTTAGATAAGAAAGACACTGAAAATAGAAAATGCTGAGTACATATATAAACATGCGTCCGTCAATCATTTAATAAGCGATTGAAGAATATTGGCTCAGATAGAGCGTGTAGATATACAGGACTGATATAATGAGGACCATGTCAAAGACTTTTATTTGGCAATAAAGATTATCTATATACGCTTAAACCGAATTTGGCTTAGACAAAATAACACATAAATTATCCCCAGGACTTGAAAATTCAAAACAGATCGCTCAATCCAGATCAGATTTGGTTATCGTAAACAAGGAAGAAAAGATGTATCAGTGGATTTTGAGGTGTTAGTAGACCACAGAATCAAGTTGAAAGAAAGCGGGAATATGAATCAGTATTACCTTGAAAGGGAACTTTAAAAATGAAGGACCGTAGAGTTGATAATCGTGACAGTCGTTGTTTGTGTGTTTGGAATGGTCGAAAAGAGAAAGAAATGAAAAAAAGAACTTGACTTCCCAATGAAGAATCGAAACCAAACGGCGGCATAACTAAAATCAGATCGAATACTGGAAAGAGTTCTGGAATAGTAACGAGACTTCCTGTATATTTATCTCGATTGAAAGACACCTGTTACTTTTAGGGAGAAAACTCAATTAATGTAATTACAACCAGAAAATACTTGGCGCATGTATCGGCCAACACAATTGTCACTAAAAACTGAATGAAAATCAGTTCTCAAATAATTACGATGCAGGAGATTTAACCGTAAAAAATAGTGTTCAACGTCTGTTTTGCAGCAAACCATTATAGATGCAGTGCACACCAGTTCCGTCTCTTTTCTACGACCCAATCTCCTGTATCTTTCACGACCAAAACCCAAAATGACTCAGCCTAACATAACATTTTCACCATCTTAGGTTTCGCTCAGAATATTTTCCCGAATAAATTAATGGTGAATACTTATTCGCTTTACGTCATTTCCGCTTACCAAAGGCTATCATACGGTTGCTACTGATAGCAGAGAACCTTTTACATACGTGGATTTTTTACGGGTATTATCAAGTTGTTTTATGAAGTAAATTAGTTACATAATTGATTTAAGTGAATAACCACGAATTTATATCAATAATGTAAATTTATATAAATGAGAGTTAATTATTTTAATTTTTTTATCATTTACCTAATACCACCAGCCGGTTATTGTTATTTGATAGAATCCATTTCAATGTGATTACAATAAGCGGCTCTGTCGATGATTATCACCAAGGTAAAGAAGAAGAAGAAGAAGAAGAAGAAGAAGAAGAAGAAGAAGAAGAAGAAGAAGAAGAAGAAGAAGGGGGAGGAAGAGGAGGAGAAGCCACAAAAGGGGGGAAGAAAAGCAAAGACAAGGATGAAGAAGAAGACGAAGACAAAAAAGAAGAAAAAAAATAAGTCAAAAGAGAAGTCAAACAAGAAGTGAAAAAAGACGAAAAGAAGACGATGACGACGACAGAGAAGAGGACAAAGATAAATACGAAGACAAAGAAGAAGAAGAAGAAGAAGAAGAAGAAGAAGAAGAAGAAGAAGAAGAAGAAGAAGAAAAGGAAGAGGATGATGAAGAAGATGCATTTTCTAAAATAAACAAAGGAAATAGCCGAACATTCAAAAATCTCCATCACGTCTATAGCTTTAATTTCCAATTGACGGATTCCATTCGCGACACAAATTCTCACTCGAATTAGATTACCAATTTTCCCCGACACATGATAACTTGCCAACCATATGTACAATCGCTTGGTTGATTCTATTAAACTACAATATACCAGTTTGAACAGACACAGACACCTCTACATAAGCCTATTGAATTTAGGGAGTGAAACATTTCGGGGTGGCAACTGGTTAGAATATTTTTTATGACTTTATTTCATTTTGTACTCACTAGGAC
>OY735234.1:4355578-4458078 GCA_963457665.1 Thysanoteuthis rhombus | reverse complement strand
ATAGAAAAACAAAGAATGTAAAAAACAAAAAAAAAATACTAGGTACGAATGAAAATTGAATGAGAAAAAAATGATGAAGGAACGGAAGAAAAATAGGAAGCAAAAAAAAAAAAAGAGGAATAAACAACCAATCAGATATAAAGAAAGAACGAAAGATTGCAATATAAATTGGAGATGTATGAGCCGAACCTTCAGTATAGTGCTTTGTCCAGTGATGAATGTTGATTGTTTTCCGTGTAATTATTGGGTGTATTCCATGCCCACATCGAAGTGTGGTTGGTAATTAGTTCTTGCAATTGAAGCTGAAAAGCAATGGCGCCATCGTTTGACATGCTGGTTATTCTGTAGTAAAAATGGAGAAAGGAAAAAAAGAAAGAAAGAGAGGAAAGGAGGGAAACAAAGGTGAGAGAAGAAGGGGTGACGGCGAAAGGAAAGGACGAATCGGTGGAATGGGGGGGAAGGGGAGAGTGTGGGAGAATGACAGAAAGATGGAAGAAAGAAAGCGGGAGGAAAGAAAGAAGGAAAGGAGGAAAGCAGAGATTGACGTGGGGGAAAGACAAATGTAGAAAGAATGACAAACAGAAGGAAGGAAGAAAGAAAGAAAGAAAGAAAGAAAGAAAGAAAGAAAGAAAGAAAGAAAGAGAGAGAGATGCGAGTGAAAGGCTGAGCAACAGAGACAAAAAGAAGAGATTACGGCAGGAAAAACATATTTGGTATATCTAGATTCAGTATTATCTGCGATTTCGGCATCTGCTAAATATTCTAGAATATATCCTCTGCACATCAGGGTGAGGCCTACCGTATAAATTTTTATAGTTGATGTGAATGTAAGACTCAATACGTCTTCCGAAGGTTGAGAGTGTAGTTAAACATTTTTGGCATCCACTGGTAAGCAATGGACACATTCGAAGTAAGTTCAAGTGAGAATAAACGCCTAGGAGCTGCTGGAAAGACATCATAATGGGCATCAAACCGCCTTAAGGGTGATCCTCTACCAGGTTTTGAATTAGAAATGTCCTTCTTCAGGATTGGTAGCCTTCCCAAGGCTACATAGCCCAATCTGCCCTTTTATTTTGCCCGTAGCTGGAGAAGAAGGGGTTGATTCATGCCTTTCCCGATGGCATCACTGCAGGATGAACATAAACAGCCCCGACAGCAAACTGAACTCAGGTCAACGACACCGACTATGCCAATGGCACTTCCTGGATGAAAGTAAAAGGCCAGAATAAGTAAGTAGTGCCCTTACACTGGCTACGGCTTCAACCGTTCCTCTTAGGCTCTATATATCCCGTGACTATTTATTCGCTCTGTTTGCAATATGTGAGTTATAAGCTCGAAGTGGCGTCACTCACTTCATCTTGGAATATTTTATCCGTATCTGGGGAAGAGATGGATTCTTGCTTTTCCCAGGGGCATTGATATGAAGAGAACCCCAAACTGTCCTAACTAAATTTCGAATCTAGATCGCTGAGTCCATCCTCCATGCCGTTAACATATCCAAGACAAGAAGAAGAAGAAGAAGAAGAAGAAGAAGAAGAAGAAGAAGAAGAAAAACAACAACAACAACAACAACAACAACAACAACAACAACAACAACAACAACAACAACAACTTTAAATTCAGAATAAAGATACCAAGGGAGGTAGAAGGATAAAATAAAATTAAAAAAAACAACTGGGAAAAAAGAAACAAAAAGAAACAGAAGAAGTCAAGGAAAAAGAATAGAGAAGGAAAAAAAAGAGTAAATGTAATAAGATGAAAGAAAAAGAGATGGAAAATTAGAAATCAGTAGAGGAAGAAGAAAGTGGAAGTAAAAGAAAGATGAAAAATAGGAGAATAGAAGAAGAAAATGAAAATTAAAGAAAGAAAGAAAGAAAAAGACTAAAAGAGGGTGTGGGAATGAGTCGCTAGGCGAAGAAGAGACTATTTAAATAGAAATGAGAGACGATTTATTTTAAAAAGAAAAAAAGCTGTTCTACGAAATTAGAGACACAAGTAAATAAAAGAAAAATTAAGGAAGAAGGAAAAAGAGAAAAAAGGCAATACAACAAAAATGCACTGGAATAAAGAGCAAAAAATGATGAGGAATAAAGAAAGAAAGAAAAAAAGAAAGAAAGGTGGCAAGGAAGAAACGGAAAAAAGGAACATAACAAAGGAAGAAAGCAACGTACAAGAAAGAAAAACAAAAGAGCAATGAAGAAGAACAAGTATAATTATGAAGTTCTGCTAGACAAACAAAGCTGTCACAAAAAGGCAATTAGAATTGGCTGTGGATATCAGAGACAAGCCAAACTGTGTCATCCTTGTGTTTTATTGTCTTGTCACTTGGGCTGACTTTCTAATTTGTGTCGCTAAAGCCTGATCACTGCTTTTAGAGAAATCCTGTTAACAATCACATCGAGAATAAGGACATAACTGTCAAAATCGAAGAAGCAAAACTGGAGAAAGTAGACCACTACATCTACCTACGACAACAAATCTCAATGGAAACCCTGAGAAGAGATCAAGCAAAGGATCACCCTAGGATGGCAAGCCTTTAGCAGAGAAAACTCAACCTTCGAAAACAAGACGATACCAATAATCCTAAAAAAGTAGAGTATACAACCAATGCATCCTCCCGTTAGTCACTTATGGAGCTGAAACATGGAACCTAACCAAGAGACAGGCATACAAACTGAGAAGCATGCAACGTGTGCATGAGAGAATCATGCTCAACCTTACATTGAGAGATCACAAGAAAGCACAGTATATCAGGAAGAAAACGGGAGTCTGAGCCATCATAGAATCTGTTAAAAACTTAAATGGCAGTGGGCAGATTAGGTTGCAAGAATGGCAGACGATCGATGGACATCACAAGTCAGAACACAGATTCTCAGAGATCACATGCAAAACCGAGACCGACAGAATACAAAAAGGAGAGATGAACAATACAAATTAAGAAAATACTGGCCCTGCAACGCCTACGATAGAGGAATTTGGCGGATCCTGCGGAAGGTCTACGTCCAACGACGGACGTTAAAAGACGAATGATGATGATGATGATAATGATGACCATTTACTAGAACCGTGGATCTAAACTATCTTATCGAATATGCAATGAAAGTATGAACATACATATACGTAAAATATTGGCTTCAGGTTCGATCCTCAGTGGGTGACCTACTATGGCGCACTTATGACAAAGTAAGCTGAATATACACTGTAAATACAGAAGCCGAATATACCTATACCAGGATATACCTGATAGCTATTAGCCTAGTTTGACAAAAGGCCACACTCAGTGAGGGTCGAGCTCATTTAAACAGTGATGGTCAGTACCAGAAACTTTTTAACTACAAATACACTGATTATCAAACTGGGGATGTCATGAAATCACTGAAATGTGCACAATCTAACAATAATATTCCCACGTTCTTTTTTCATATATATATATATATATATATAGTCATCCACGGACGGCTGTTTCGATGTTACTCTCCAGTGTGGCTATAGACTATCCATTATCCAATCCAGTACCACTAGGCAGGATTGAAACCTTCACTTCAGACCTAGAGGCCGGTATCCTACTTCTGTGCTAGGGAACTGGACGGTCAGTAAGCGATATATTTATTTAGCTTATATTCCCCGTCCAACTGAGTGCTCTATTCCTATGGAAGAGCATTGCATAAACTTATATATATATATATATATATATATATATTCTAAAATGCTTCACAGAAAAAAACTTTTTCAAAAATCTTATTTTTTTTGTATCGTTTCAGTCACTTGTTTCTCAAAATCTATCGATGCAATTAATGCAATTTCCTTCAGAGATTTTTCTCCCTACCACGTATACATTGTTATTATGGTATGATGTATAAATACTCTCGTGTTGGGATGATCAGCTCTTTACCATGTAACCGTTTCGGGGATTTTAAAAACAAAACAGTTATATTAACACGGTATCCCAGCATTGTTGATCAAACACCACCTCCCTATATAGCTTATGTAGTTTGTCTTTTTACATAGGATATCATGTGTATTGTATATTGATAGTATTTTGCACTACGTATCATTTGTTTTATATATATATATATATATATATATATATATATATATATATATATATATATATATATACATATATATATATATACATATATGTGTGTGTGTGTGTGTGTCATGCCATTAGATTTTAATTCTATCAATGTTATTTCAACGTGTTATCTCATAACTCTAATTTATTCAATCTAAGGATCTTGTGCGTGTAATTTGATTATATTCGTATTCATGTTTGTAATTTTATTCTTTATTATGAATTTCATCAGGTCTTTTAATGTCCATATATTTCTCAGGATGAATCAATTAACAAATAAAAGCTTTTATGGAAATGAACCCTGGCAATATATTTTTGTTACTAAGCTTGGTTTAATCTGTCACAAAGCTACAATAAATAAGTACCCAGTGGCTGATCTTGTGTCTTATGTACAGAGGTGATTGAATATCAATGCCCCACAAATGCGAGTGTTATATATATATATATATATATATATATATATATATATATATATATATATATATATATATATATATCGACATAATGTTGAGGTAAGTACATCAATAATTCGGTCGATTTATGATTGGAAGACATTCATTTTGAACTATAGATATTTCAACATAATCTCATTCGTTGCCAATGCACTTAACTTTTCCATTAATCGACTACATCGATCAATGTGAAAATTTCAGATTAAAATTCAGCTAATAGCTTCGTCTGGCTACGGACTCACTGATCAGCCCGTGCCTATATTGATCCACCGTTATATATGTATATAAAATAATATTTACAAGGACACATATCCGGTGAATGTAAATAATTCATGCCTCCAGCACTCGTCAGCAACCAAACAGCTGTTTACATCCACCAGATACATGTGCTTGTAATATAATTTTTTTATATATATCAATGGCTCTATTTCCAATGTTAAATATTGAGCATTGTGGTTTAACATATACAACTTATAAAATCTGTTTTTTTTTCTGTTTGTTTGTTTGTTACAAATTGAGACAAATTGAAACCTATTTGTAGCAAGGATTCAATATATACATGTATATATATATATATATATATATATATATATATATATATATATATATATATATATATGTGTGTGTGTGTGTGTGTGTGTGTGTGTGTGTGTGTTTGTGTGTGTATGTGTTAATTACTTCGTTCCTTTTTCTTTCCTTTCTTTCTCTTTTATTCCTGGCCTTTTCCGTCCCTCCTATTCGTTCATTCCTCCCACATTTTTCTTTCTTTCTTTCTTCCTACGTTCTTTCTTTAGGGCTCTCAACTCTATTTTGTCTTCCTTTTTTCTCTCCATCTCTCTTAATCTCTTTCACTTTCATCGAAATCCAGTTGTCACTCATTTCCACTTTACTCGTCAAAACATCAACACACCCTTAACAACTCTTAACATAGACCGCATCGAATGCTCCTACAGTCTTTCAACCACTCCGAAATCCTCTTTCCCACCCTTGTCTGTCCATTTCCATATCTCATGGCCCAGTAAAAGCAATGATTTGATCCTAGCCCTGCCCTGCCAGTCTCCTCTTCGTTTCCCTCTGCCTAAGGTGAGCTTCGTTGTTTCTACCGATTCTATAAAGACATAACAAATATGAAGTCAAATGCAAACAGAGTAAAAGGCGATAAAATTGCGGATTTGCATCGACAGTTGCTTTAGCACCATCCACTCGACCCCGTCGGGTAAGAGGCTGCATGAGCGAGTGGAGTTAAGGGTAGAAAAAGGCTTGGGAAACGTTGATTGGTCGTTGAAAAAGAGAAAAGTGAAAGTAGCCAGAAAAAACTTGAAAAAAAAAGAAAGACGCGAGAAACAAGAAAGAAAGAAAGACGCGAGAAAAAAGAAAGAAAGAAAGAAAGAAAGACGCGAGAAACAAGAAAGAAAGAAAGACGCGAGAAAGAAGAAAGAAGGAAAGAAAGAAAGAAAGACGCGAGAAACAAGACAGAAAGAAAGACGCGAGAAAAAAAAGAAAGAAAGAAAGAAAGAAAGAGAGAAAGAAAGGCACGAGATAGAAAGAAAGAAAGACACGAGAAAGAAAGAAAGAAAGAAAGAAAGAAAGAAAGAAGCAGAACGGAAGAAAAATTCAGGAGATAAAGGAGAAAGGGAAAAGCCGGAATAGAAAAATGACAACTAGTAACAAAGGCATCTTAGAAGAGAATAAAAGAAGAAAAAAAAGGAAGGAAGGAAGGAAGGAAGAAAGAGAGGAAGAAAAATGTTGAAGGGATGGGAAGAGAAGTGGGAGGGAAATACGTAAGAAAAAATTAAAAGATAAAAAAGAAAAAAGAAAGGAAGAAACATAAGAACGGAAAAAATAGAAAGAAAGAGCCAAAGGAAGGAAGATACGAATAAACATAAGAAAGAAAGAACCAAAAGAAAGAAAGAAAGATAGGTATAAACATAAGAAATAAACAGAGAAAAGGGGAAGATAAGAATGAACACAGGAAAAAAATGAAGAAAGAAAGGAAGAATAAAAGCAACATTCGAGAAAGGAAAACAGAAAAGCAATAAACAAAAGAAGTTACAATTATGAAATATATACACGATCAGCTGCACGATCTTCCAGATGCTTTCACGGCTGACCTATCCACTCCCACATGAACGACTGTCCGTCGAAATCATATTTGGCATGATGGATCAGAACAGTTGAAGTTGAAACGCTCAGCTTGGACATATTCGGGGATTAGGAGCGACAGACAGATCAACGGACTTGGAATAAATGCCGGAAAGAAAAGCTATTAAATAATTTGTACCAATCTTGCCTGCAACACGTTACCGGGCAAGGGTTGACCCCTTTTTAAAAACCCTCTATGAGTGCGCGCATGCATTTGCAAGTAGGTGTATGTGTGTCCATTGTGTCTCTCTTGTTTTATAATACCTGCTGACATGGGAGTCGGTACCACTACCATCGTTTTGTTTTACCTATGACCCCTCACAGCATTGGCTTCCTCGCTATTTGATGCTTGTAATTCTGTAAGCGTAGAATAGACAAAGAATTACTAGAGTGTGTTTTCTGTTTCCGTGTGTCAGTTTGTGTGTGCGCGCGCGCGCGCGCGCGTGTGTGTGTGTATGAGATAACTCTTTCACATCTATCGGCAATTGTTTCAGTATTGTTTTGTTGTAGATGTAATATTCAGGATTTGGACAGTCTTCATGAATCAGAAACGATTTAGGTTAGAAAAAAAATAATTTCGAGTATTGACGAGTGTTGTTAGATAAGAGGAAAGAAAAAGAAAGATTGACAGGGTTTTTTTTAAGGAAAAGAATGAGAGAGAGAGAGAGAGAGAGAGAGAGAGAGAACACAGCACAAAGGAAGATTCAAAAATATAAAGAGAATGAAAAAAGAGAGAAGAAAAGAATTTAAGACGGAAAAGAAAAAAAAGAACGAAAGAAAGAGAATAGAAAAGAGACGAAGTAAAAAAAAAAAAAAGAAGGACAGGGGCATACATATCATTATAATGAAAGTAAAAGCCTTTACGCTGGTCACAGCAACCGCCCCCTCCCTCCCCCCCCCCCCCCCGCTGCTCAATTTTCATACATCAGAAGTTTCTCCTCGTCTCGGAGTTCTCCGAGGATTTTGCAACTTGTGAAAATAGATTTGGGGTGACAAACACCCAAAGCGGCGTCATTCGCTTCAACATGAGCTTTTTTACCCTGCAGAGAAGGGTTCATGCCTTCAAGCACCAGTCTTTCAAATAGGTCCGCTCTGTCCATTACCTGCGCTGTTAACCCATCAACCACAAGCTCTTCCCTTTCTAGATTTGATAAGCATTGAGTGTTGAATTTTTCAGCCTTCTAGCCCTATCGGTGCGGCCTGTACACGTGATACATACATACATACATACATACATACATACATACATACATATCCGGCCAGATAGCTGGGAGGAGTCAGAGTCGGATTGATGTCTTTACCAAGGGCATTAGTGTTAGTCTCAATCGGAGTTTGATCTCGGCTCGCCCAGTCTATTTTCTGCGTCGTTAATAGATCGATCAATTGTATTTCCCTCTTGCGATAAGGTTCATATATTCAAAATGAAAGAAAGAGAGAAAAGGATAAGAATGAAAAAAAAAGAAAGAGAAGATGGAAAAGAAAATGCAAAAGAAAAAGAATTACAAAGAAAGAAGGAAAAGAGAGGAAGAAGTTTAGAAGGGGAGGAAGGAAAGGAGATACTTGTTTCGAGTATGAGGGTCAGAGAAATTCCGAGAAAAAAAAGTGTGAAAAGAAAGAAAATAAGGGAAGGAAGGAAAGAAGCAAAGAAGAATTGAAGTATTCAGAATAGAAAAGAGGGGAGAATGAGGCGAGGAAAAAAGAGGGGAAAGAGCAAAACGAAAAAAACTGGTAAAGGAAAGAGAGGAAGAAAGGGAGAGGAAAGAAGATAGAAACAAGAGAAAGTATGGAAAGAAAGTTTTTGAAAAAGGAAGAAAAGACCAAAGAAGGAAAAGTAGGCAGTAGTAAATGAATTAATAAAAGAAGGAAGGAAGCTAGGAAGGAAGGAAAGGACGTGAAGCGAAAAATGGTTGAATAGAATAGGAAAAGAAAGAAGACAATGAAAGTGAAAGAAGAAAAAGATAAAAAGACCAAAGAAGGAAAGGTAATAAAAATTTAATGAACGAAGTAGGGATGAAAAAGTGAGAGAAGGTAGAATGAAGGAAAAATTCAAAATGATGAGGAAGGAGATGAAAAGGACGAAGATAAGAGAAAGGGAGAAAAAAGAAAGACAGAAAATTTACATTTCGATGTTTCAAAAAAGAATAACATGAAGAATCGGGAGTAATAAAAGTAGAAAATAAATTATTGAATTCACACGTGTATAAGACGTGTGTGTGTGCAAGAGTTGCATCTTGATTTTTAACTTCATATCTGGTGCAAAAATGTTTTTTTCAAATCTTACTGAAAAATAAGGTTTTAACTTCAAGTAAGTCCCATTTAAACTTTTGAAATGGTACAAGAGAGTGCGACTTATACACGAGTAAATACTGTAGTTCCAGCATCAGGGTCTTTATCATTTAATTTAACCTACTTGACCTCCAACTAATGATAGATGAACTTAATGAAGAGAGCAAGAAAGTCGGCCTATACATGAACTTCAGCAAGACGAAGATCATGTGGAACAACCATATTGGAGATGAAAACACTAAGATCAAAATCGAAGTCACAGAACTGGAGAAAATAGATCCCTACATCTACTTAGGACAACGAATGACCATGAGACCCCCCAAAAAAGAAGAAATCAAGCAAAAAATCACACTAGGATGGCAAGCCTTTGGCAGAGCAAGCTCAACCTTCAAAAATAAGAAGATCCCTATAATCCTTTAAAAAAGGGTGTATAACCAATGCATCCTACCAATAGTAACTTATGGAGCTGAAACATGGAACCTAACCAAGAGACAGATCCGCTAATTGAGAACCATGCAATGTACACATGAAAGAATTATGCTGGGCCTCACATGTAGAGACCACAAGACAGCACATTACATTCAGGAAAAACAGGAGTCAGGGACATCATGGAATTCATTAAAAATCTTAAAAGGCAGTGGGCTGGCCATGTTGCAAGAATGGCGGACAATCGATGGACATCGTGACTCACAACATGGATCCCCATGCGCAACTGAGACCGGCAGAATATTAGATGGAGAGACGAGGTAGACAAATTCAGAAAGTACTGACTCCGCGACGCCCATGATAGAGAAGTGTGGCAAATCCTGGGGAAGGTCTATGTCCAGGATATAAGGGATCGAGAAGGCAAGTAAATGAATGATCAACTAAAAACAAAAGGCCATTTTAGGCTTAAAAGATGACGTTTAATAATTGGAAAAAAAAACAACAAAATAACATTAGGTTAATGGAGGAGAGTAAATTATTCATCGTATTCACGTGTGTAAAAGTTGTTTGCGAGTTTTGGTCGAATCCTGATTTTTATCTTTATATCTGGTACAAAATTTTCATTCTAAATCTAATAATAATGAATGGAATCTCAACTCGGAGTAAAAGTTACGACCAAACTTTTGAAATAAAGAATCGATTCAAGAAAGGGTGTTGTATACAGCAAGTGAATACGGTAATACCATAAAAAATGGACTGCTAACTATTGTTTTAAACCGTCAACCGAAATGTTGACATAAGTTTCTCCATCCTTTAAGATGGTCTGGCTGGCTATGAATGTTAGTATGAATGTTGTATTGTGCGCACGGGCTAAACAAATGGAACGTGAGGGCTAGAATTTTCAAGATTTACTCCTCATGTCTTGGAAAAAAATTTTTTTTTCCCTATTTTTAAACCCCATCCTAAATGGATTTTTAATGGGGTTTCAATATACAATGTAAACTTATGTTGAATTGGTTCCTTATTTTGTATCTGGTTGCGTTCATGTTTGTTTTTGTTTGTTTTTTGTTTTTTTCGATTTCAAACTTTTAAGTGACCCAAGAAAAGGCATGAGAAGTAACATATTCATTGATCACCCGTTTTTCCAATTTTTTAATTGATCACCCCAACACTGCATCCTGCCAAAAAACGAAATTCTGACGCTTTTTATAGGATGACTAACCTGACCTGACTCGTTTTTTTGTGGCTTGTTTGTTTGTTTCGTTTCGTTTTTTTTTTAATTCCTCCAGTTCCCTTATATGTCTATTGTATGGAAGTAGTACTAGAGATTAAAAATAAAAACAGAACCCTCATTATTTTTATTTGCCATCCACTCTCTGTCTCTGTCTGTCTCCGTCTCTGTCTCTGTCTGTCTCTGCCTCTGTCTGCCTCTGTCTCTCTCTCTCTCTCCCTGTATCGGTGGCTCGTGGTTTTGTATCATTCTTTCACTCATGTTGTCTACTTGATTATTTGACACAAACTCTTCTTTACATCTTGCTATCACTTAGTCCACCTTTGCGAATTGTTTTCTGACACTGACTCTCTCCCCTCGCCCCCAAACTCCTCCCCCACTCCCCTCCAGCCATCATTCTTCCACCCACCGTTTACTCCTTGCTCAATTACCCCTGATCAGTTCAACCAAACCCAGTGTCTCTTTTACCACTAGGCATCATCACCCTACCCCATCTTTCCGATAACTCCTTGTATCTATCGACTCTCCTTTCTTTTGGTCATAATGTTATCTTTCCCTTGCTCCTTTTATCCCCCCCTGTCTATCTCTCTTTCTCATGCCCACTTGCTTGCTTTCTCTCTCCACCCTAATAGATCAGAACAAGTGCCCATCACATCTAAACGTTAATCCCAGATGGACATTCAGACGAACGCCCAGCGGATGTCGAGGGCAACACCGATCTAAAGACCTTCGCTTCCTATACGGCCAACACCACTTTCAATCTTACTAATGGACAGCCCATTCCTTCCTTCCTTATTTCCTTCCTTGTTTCCTTCCTTCCTTGTTTCCTTCCTTCCTTCCTTCCTGCATGTCCGTCTGCTTGTCAATTCCTGTAGAGTCCATTTTCTTATTTTCTCCGTTCAAGATTTTCTTTTTGTTTCTGCGAAGTCGGTGTCCTCTTTCAAAGATCTTTTTCTTTATTCCGATCTTTTTTTTTCATCTCTCGTTTACCGCTCATTCTTTTTTTATTAACCTTCGTTTATATTTATTTCAAGCGTTTCTTTGATGTTTTTCTTCTTCTTTCACAATATATCCATCTCGCGTTTTCAGTTCTTTTTTTCTCTTTCATATCCGTCATTAAAATTCTGCTCGCTGCATGAACTCATCATAAGTCTCTTTTCTACACTCTTCAATGCTTCTTCTATTCTGCCTTCTTCCATACTTCATTCACATCTTTCTTCATGCATGAAAACAATTTTTTTCTTTTATAATTCCTTCTCGTTTTCCTTCATTTCATTTTCCGCCTTTTCTTTCGAAATTGCTTAGTTATGCTCTTTCTTTTTTTCCATACGTCTTATTGATCTAATTTTTTTTACTCGCTCGCTCGTCCCTTGATTTCTCATCTAGATTATTTTCTTTCCTTCGTTTTTTTGTTCTCTTTTTTATTTTATTTCATTCTGTTTCCATTTTTTATTGTCTTTATTTTTTCTTGTTTAATTTCTTTGATATTTCACCAGCATCCTTCTCTGTTCGCTTCTTTTTTTTCTTCTCACCTTCCTTTTTTCGTACTTTCTTTCTTTTTATTTTTCTCTTTCTTTTTCTACTTCTACTACATTCTTTTTCGTCTTCTATTTTTGTCTCCCCCCTTTCTCTGTCTTTTTATCTCCCTCTTCCTTCATTTTCACGCTTTTTTCATTCTTTTCTTTTGCTATTCTCTCTTTACGTCCTTTTTTTTCTTTTCCCATTTACTCTTCCTTCTTTAGCTTCGTTATTTCTTTTTAGTTTTCTTTCACTTTTCATTTTTCCTTCTTTCCTATCCTTCCCTCGTTTTCCATATATTTTTACCCCCTTCCTTCCTTTTCCGTTCTATCCTCTTTCCTTTTCCTTATCTCTTCTTATGCTCTTATTCTTTGTATATTCCTCTCTATTAGGGATTTTCCTTCTTTTTTTTCCTTCATATTTCTACTTCCTTCTCTTTTCTTCCTTTTTTGCTCTCTTCCTTGAATTTTCATTCTTGAAAAAAAAGAAGGAAAATAGAAGAAAGAGAGCATATTTTTCACATTTTCTTTTTCAGTCACCCTTAAACCCTGTCTACCACCTAAGGTAATGGACGACGTTTTCTAGTTCCAAGTCTTTTTTTTTTTTTTTGCACTTCCGTTCGCTCTTAGCCCTCTGATTCCTTTCCCGCCAATTTCATTCCTTCTTCTTTCCTTTTCTCCTCTTTTCTCCACTCGCACTCGAGCAATACTATGGGGGAATCAACTACCAAAATACCTTTGTATCTGATGGCATGAAAGCAACAGCAATATTTGGGTGACCTTGACTTACTTTTAGGGCAATGGACGAACGAATAGGAGCAAGTGAGAGTAGAATCTCTTGTGGCCAAGCTCTTTCATTTTCCTTCCAACTCATTTGAATTCATTCATTTGCCGTCTATTCTTGTATAATTCATTTTCCATCTTTCTTTATACTTTGCTGTAATTTCATCCTCTCTTTTTTTATCTTAACTTCTTATTAGATAACGTCGAGCAAAACTGTCGGTATAGGTTTCTACAGTTTTTAAGTAGGTCTATCTGGGTGGATATGTAAATATATTTTAATCACGCGTACAGGCTGCACCGATGGGGATAGAAAGCAAATAAATTCGACATTAACTGCTTATTGAGTTTAGAAAGGGAACAGCTGGTGGTTGATTGATTAACAGCACGGATAATGGACTGAGTGAACCTATCTCAAAGACTGGCACTCAAAGGCATGAATCTGACCCCTCCCTTGCCGAGTAACATAGTGCATGTTGAAGTGAGTGACGCCACTTTAGGTGCTAAGCCTTTTCACACGTCGTAAAAAAACTTAAAGAACTTTGAAACGAGGCGAAACTTGTGATGATTGGTTGGGGGTGAGGGTCAATGTATGTGTCATGCGTAAAGGCTGTATCAATGGCGGTAGAGGGCTGAAAATATAATAATTTATCCTTTATTATAACTTGAAAAACAGTTTTTGTATTTTTGACCCTCCCAGTTGTCAAGGGTCCGATTTACAAGGCAAGTTTATACTAAACTGGTTCCCTAGATTGTGTCCGACAGCATTAACGCTTGATTTTTGAAAATCTCGATTTTTTGGTGATTCAACAAAAGTAACTTGTTCATTGATCATCGCTTTTTCCATTCTTTTGATTGATCACCCCTGCAAAGCATGCTGCCAAAAACGTTGATCACGTGACAGTTTCAATTGCTTGACTAACCAGACCTGATTCTTCTTTTTTTTTATTATTTCTTTACCTTCTTCTTCCCGTTCTTCTTTTAAACTTCAATCTATTCCCTCTCGCTTTCCCTCTTCTTTCATTCAAATTTCTAGATTCATCCTACCCCAAGGACACTTTCAACGTTCACCCTGGCTCTGTGATAGAATGCTTGCCTCCAGTTCCGTGGATCGTGGGTTTTAAATCAATGGCCGAATTATACCGAAGACTTTAAAAAAGGATACTTTATCGTCAAACTCTTACTACTGAGTTTTTACTATATTTTCGAATGTCAGATGGATGACAATGATAATGACCACACCAAAAACTAGTGACATATGCAAAAACTGATGACGAATCCACTCCCACTTCCGAAGTTTTGGAATAATTTGTATGGAAAAATGAATTAATTTCGTTTAAATTTTAGATTCTATGGCCGTAACATGGTCAAGCTTTTTCTTCTTTCTCAATTCAGCTGCAGGTAGCCAAACGGTTAGTAGCATGAAAGATTGGATCGACGAAACTTGTTCAGATTCTGGCTAAGACAGCTAGTGTTTACTTCACACTAATGCTCTTAGTAAAAGCATTTATCCACTCCTCCTCTTAGCAACAGGTAAATATTAGGGTAGATGAGTCTCTCTAGCCTTGGTTGATAACCAGTCTAGGAGATCGAGTACTCAGATTCCAAAACTTAAGTCAGAACATTCCTACTCAAGTATTGCTTCTTACTGCAGGCACCATACAACCCAGTACAACCAGTCGCGTGTTACTTGGAGAGGAGTAATTCTCATTGCGATCAGAAATTCCACAAAGGGGACGTATTCATGCGGCACCCGATCTACTGGACCATGAGTTGAAGTGGAGCTAGATTCTTCCGTCTAGAGCAGTGGTTTTGAAACTTGGGTCCACAGTCCACTAGGGGTCCGTCAAATAGTACGCAGAGGTTCTGCAGTGCTCCTTCAAAACTTCACGTTGCGAATCTTGTGACCGAAAAACGTTATCTATTGATAGAGCAGTCATCAAAAACATCATTTTAATTCACAGAATAGTGCCATGTATTTAAATCCGAAGAAATTTAACTTTTTTCAAATGAATGTGATTTTTAAAGGTCAAATTGTATTTCATTGAATAGTTTAAAAACTAATGTAAATTGGGGTCCGTCACAATATCTCCCTTTTAAAAACGGTCTTTAAATTTTCAAAGTTTCAAAACTACTGATACAGGTACATGCCGCCTTTCGGAAGTTCGCTTTGTGACGCTGTTGTGTTTTTACGGAAAAAAAAAGCAAAGAGCATTTGTTTTTCAATGAGCCGTTGTAAAGATAGTGCACCTTCGTTCATCTGTCCTACACCCGACTCTCATGTACATCCTACCACCCTAACTTCGAACTACTCTGGATAATATACCATCACCACCATTTTTGGGGTCTGGGAACCCTCAAAAATATTTTCCTATGTGAAGTAATAAAAATTACCTTTTCGCTATAAGCCATTCGGTGTACGAATGGTCTTTAAAAGAACACTCTACTTACAGATAGTGGGGTAATAAACCAGCCTTTTCTTTCCTTTCATTCTTTCATTCTCTCTTTGTAAATTCCTTCCGGGTATTCTTTTCTTCCCGTCTTCTCTTATTTTCATATTTTACATTCCTCTGGATGGACATCTATCCCAATCACCCCCCCACACACACACACCACCTTGGTACGGCCATTGTCTTAGTCCCTAATCACCCTTTTAACTCCGATGCAGTCCATGACATTTTCCATCCGCCTGACCTATGCTTGGCCCTTCAGTCACGATTCTTTCCTTCCCTCTCATCTTCTACGTTCTCACCTCTTCACTCGGCAGGTAGACCTTAGATCTCTCAATCCCAACCATAGCGATAAAGTGTTGACCTTGGTGAGGACCTTAGAGCCCCCTTTTGAGCCTTGGACAATCATATCGTGTCCAGTGTCAAATGTGATCAGCCTACGGGCGTACTTGTAAAATCTCATATCTGATATTAATGTCTTCGCTAAGGCGGTCGGATCGGAATTTTGTCAGATTCTTAAGTGGATTCGAGTAATGCAGTGTCATAGAAAGGCTTAATTCAAGATCTCAGACTTCACTTGAGAATTGTACATTCTAAGATCACGTATAAAAAAATCCTTTAAATATTCTTTAATTTGGCGTTCAGAGGTGGGAAAGCGGTAACTGGCATGGAAAAATTAGTTGATGATCTGAGTTCGAGTTTCGACTGGGGCTGCCTACATCTATTTCACACTAATGTCCTTGGGAAACGCACGATTCCAATTCTCTCCCCTGGTGAATAACGGGGCATTTGGAGCCCTTTATTCATGCAAAGCTGTCCATCTAAGTGAAGTTTGACTGGAAAACCATCCAGCAATAGTGATGTCTCGGCGTACCACCGGAAAACCACATTGGAGGGTCGAGACAGTGGGATCTACCTCTCTAAAAAAAAGAAATTTACACACTGATTTATATGCAAGTCTCTGCACAACCACCGACGTCATCAGAATAATTATCAATCAATCAACCAAGCATACTGAATAAACTAAAGTATTGTTAGTCAAACTCAGAAGGAATTTCCTGGTTTCTGGGCAAGCTGTATTTTTAGAGTTCGATATGAAACATTTTGATTTTGAAAACAGGGAGCAGAATCATGAAGAACAAGACTGGCAGGGTTAAACCCCATTCCAACTTTTATTCTGACAAAAGATGATTGCCGCAATATTACGTATATGACAAATAAAAAGATTTTACCTTTCGTATGAATATCTTTTTATCAGAATGAAATAAGCCCGGGCATATATGATAATTTTTCTTTATTATCTTGTCAATTTAGCTTTATCATGAAGACAGACTCCTAGTGAGCAGTTGGTCTTCACAATATGGACTTCACATTTTGGTGAAAATTGTCGTTGTTATTCTTATCACAGAAGGGAAACAAAATCAACTCCAGACTCGAGTGTACTAGAGTTTGACAAAATACCGGCCTATTCCTATGGGCCATAGGGGAATTAGAGACTTAAAATTAAGGTTCTGGGTAGAAAATGGGCGTGCATCGGGAATTATATTTCTTTTCAGCAGCGGGAGACAGCAACATATTGAACTGCCTTGTTGTTTCAAACCTCATGAGGCAATATTTGAATATTTTAAATCTGTATACTTCTGATCATAATTGACATGTTAGTACGAATTCATAAAGGATTATACTTAATTAAACGTAGTTCGTATAAGACTGCCTCATGATTGCCCCTGCTATTTCAAATAAGTTTCGATGTGATATAACGCAATGTATAATTTATATTTATATATAAATTGCGTTGTATTACATATTCTATCATAAACCCCGTCATTACAAGGTTAATGTATCATTCTGCCAAGACATTATGAATTGAGATTGTTAGTTCATATAGATGTAACGCTTTTTAGCATATATATATATATATATATATATATATATATGGTTCCACATGGTACATTTTAATACACACTCACACAGCACACACCACTGATGATGGGAAGAATCCCGAAACATGTATGGACTATTCACTTATAAGGATTAATAAACCTTATCACCAAACATCTCACTCCCGAGTCTGTCTCACTCTCTACAGTACACATTATATATATATATATATATATATATATATATATATATATATGGCTTTCACTGGAGCAATAGCTAGCAAACGCGTATTGGTAACCATTAATATTAGTATCAATTCTACAGTATTCGATCTTTTCCGGATGGCTCAAAGTCCAAATACGTATTACAACCAATATTGAACACACACACACACACACACACACACACACACACATATATATATATATATATATATATATATATATATATATATATATATATATATATATATATGTATATACGTGTGTGTGTGTGTGTGAGTGTGAGTATGTGTAAAAACATATATCATATCATAACTGAAAGGTAAGTTGTAAGTTGTGTTTGATCATTACTATTATTACTGCTGGGGTGCAATGTTACTTTAACTGTTTCGTTTTTAAAATCTCCGAAACGGTCACATGGTTAACAACTGATGATCCCAACAAAACAAAATTTAGGCATTGTACTAAAATAACAAAATATTTGTAGAACAAGAGAAAGAAACAATGAAGAAAAGTACATCAACAGATATTGGGAGATAAGTTTTTGGGGTGTTTAGTGTCCGAAGCTGTTAAGCTTCCTAGAATACATATATAGTCTAGAAAGTTATATATATATATATATATATATATATATATATATATATATATATATATATATATATATACATATATATATATATAAAGATGTATGTATAAAAGTTCTATATTGATTGAACAAACAATTGGCGCCTCGTCATGAGGTATTGGTTGGTGTGCTTGTTTGAGGCATTGTGTCGGAACTGAGACAAGCTTAGAAAAAAACTGCTCTCATAAACATATAACATTGACCCATGCACACACACCGATACACACACTACTCCTACTACTACTAATACTAATACTGCTGGCATCGCTATCGCACGACTTCAGGCTAGGGCCGGGACATCGTCCCTTGTCCTTCGTTGGACGACGGTCTCTCTCATCCGTCGCCATAAGCTCCGGTCTCGTGCTCTTCTCGGACATCTTGGTCCCATTTCGTCGATGTCATCGTGCCATCGGGTCTTTCGACGGTTAATGGTTTTGCATGTATTTTTTAAGGGTCCATTTGGTCAATCTCGAGGTACATATGTTTTCTATCGTCGACGCCACGTGACCTGCCAAGCTTCATTTTAATTTACAAATGCTTTCGAAGATGTAGCGCACGCCAGGCTTCTGTCTTATCCACCAGCCTGTTCCCTTTGTCCTTCCAAGTGATGCCGAGTATAATTCTTTCGAGAGCTCGTTCATTATTCTTAGTTCGAACATTAGCTTGTTTTTAGTATGGTTCCAGGTCACTGAAACGTTTGTTACTGTTTGGTAGTTCGTGTTTTGATGTAGGATTTGAAAATGGAACTAGCTCAGCCGGAGGCCTGCCAACCAAATGATATTCTGCACTTGATCTCTTCTTCTTTAGACAATGTTACTGAGATGCGTTGTTGTCAGCAGATGTAGTGGTTAACAAGCTGGATAGTCTCGATATGAACGTCGATATCGATATCTTGTTCGTTTACTATCATGTGTTTTCTTAAGATTCATGTGAACCCCGTCTTATTCCTCAGTACTATTTAGCTCGATGATCAGTCTTTGTAATTCTCCAAAGCTATTAGAAATAAGCAGGATATCATCAGAAAATCTCCACTGACCCAGGGATTCTATGCCTATCTTGATCCTTGATTTTCACTCTAGAATGTGAAAATCCGATCTAAGACATACTATGAACATTTTTGGTAAGATGGTGTCATCTGGGTTGACTCTTCACTATAGTTGGAAGGATTTAGAGTCCTCGTGTTATCGTATGAAGGACCTAATACAGTGTTGAGCATGTTGGATGGTGTGAATTTAGATGTGTGGATTGACGCCCTGCTGTTTGAAGGGTATGATGACCGGTCCAGTTTCTGTGGAATCAAAGGTCTTCTTGTAGTCATCAAGATGCAGATGTCGAGTTTGGTTGACTGTTTGTAGATAATGTAGCCATTCTTAAAGCCAGATAATAATAGCTAGCTTGCTAGCTAGCTAGCTAGCTAGATAGATAGATAGATATTCATGTGTCCACTAATCAAATTTCCACATCAGATTGCCTTTTGTTAAGTTCTTCAAAAGGAAATTCTTTGTCCTCTCTCAAATTACTTAGGTCCGGTTTTGATAGAACGTTAACAGAAATCTAAATCACAATTCTTCAGATATTTTTTGTAAGCATCGTTTTTTGTTTCGCCTGGCAACGCTGCACAAATCGTGTTGGCATTGTCACAGGAACCATCTCTGACATTTAAAGAATGATCATTTTGCATGCAAAAGCCATGGCCCTGATGGAGAGAATTTCGGCGGGAAAAAAAAGTAATAGTTCAGTGAGAGATCGGATTTTTACTGAAATGTCCCTGGACACGTTAGCACGTCCGCTTCAAATGCTGGGTATTGTGACGGTATTCAGCCTTTTTAAAATCCATGGTAAACCCAAGCAGCGAAGTCATAAACATCTAATAGCTCGGACGGGAAAAAGGAACTTTTATTTGTGGCTTTAAATGCGAAAGGTTCACACAGATAAGCATGTCAAGGGATTACAAATAGTGAACAACAAACGTGTGTATATATATAAAAGAATGAGAAATGTAAGTAATGGTCAGTCATACATATGCATTATGCACATTTATACAGAGGGAAAAAAATTGCAAAATAGGAATTGGAAAAGACGGTAAAGAATCATAATAAAAAATGCCAAAGAGATGCTAGAGTAGAGGGCAAATTCTCATGAGTGCGTGCTCGCAAGCATGCGCGTGCGCAGTTCGGGATGTTGACAGGGGACAAGTGAAGGCTAAGTCGACGGTGCATGCATAGCGTTTGGTGCGTGTCTCGATGAACCTCTCTCTCTACGCGTCCGTGTCTGTGTCATCACATTTAGTGTGGTTTGAAGCCGACAAAGGTGACATAGGCAGTGGGTTTTGTTGAACATCAATGGGAAAAATCTATGCTCTGTGGATTAGAAAGGCAGAGAGAGAGAGAGATAGGAATAAATAGAAAGGAGAATTGGTGACAAGGGGAAAGAAGAGAGGCAAAAGAGAACAAAGAAATAATGAAAGAAAGAAAATCGAGTAAGGAGAAGGAAAGGACGACAAAAACAAAACAAAAAATATGAAAAAGTTAGAAGAGGAAGAAGTGGTTAACAGAGGGGTTCAAAATATGGCCAAAGCAAAAAGAAAGAAAGAGAGAAAGAAAAGAAAGAAAGAAGTTGGAATGAAGAAAAGGAAACGAGGACAACTAGGACAAAAATATTTAAAAGTTAGAAGAGAAAGAAGAGGTGGCCAACTTAGAGGTAAAGATACAAAATATGGCCAATCAGTATAAGAGAAAGAAAGAAAGAAAGGAAGAAAGAAGGAAAGAAAAGAAAAAAAGACTGAAAGAAGGAAAGAAAGAAGACAGAATAAAGAGAAAGAAAGGAGGACAAGAACAAAACATAATAGAAGAGAAAGAAGTGGCTACCAGAAAGATAAAGAGACAAAACATGGCCAATCAAAAAGAAAGAAGGAAAGAAAAACGGTTAGAACGAAAGAAAGAATATGGAGTAAAGAGAAGGAAAGAAAGACAGCGACAAAAATGTGGAATGGTTAGAAAGGAAAGAAGTCACTAACAGAAAGATAAATTGACAAAATATGGCCAAATCAGAAAAAGAGACAGAAAGAAGATGAAATAAAGAGAAGGACAGGAAGACAAAAAAAAAATAAAAATAAATAAATAGATAAAAAGTTAGAAGGGAAAAAAGAAGCGACTAACAGAAAGATAAGGAGGCAAAATATGGCCAAATCAAAAAGAAAGAAAGGAAGAAAGAGGAAGAAAAAGGTTGAAATCGGATAAAAGGCTCTAAAAAAAAGAACAGAAGTTATTATAAGAAATGAATACAACAATTTTTCAG
The DNA here is from genome assembly GCA_963457665.1 of Thysanoteuthis rhombus. Taxonomy (NCBI): domain Eukaryota; kingdom Metazoa; phylum Mollusca; class Cephalopoda; order Oegopsida; family Thysanoteuthidae; genus Thysanoteuthis; species Thysanoteuthis major. Next base: position 4,436,695 of record OY735234.1, on the reverse strand, counting down.
TGACGAGGACCTTTAAAATCAGCATTACGAAATCTGGTCTTGAATATCGACCGTTGGTATCAGTGCCCCATCGATTCTAATCATTTGCTCTTCAGTATTATTCATCACTTATGTGAGAAACTGTCAATTGAACTGTCATTAAAACTGTCAAAATAGATTTCTCCAGTTTTTCATGTTGGCCCCTCTGTCAGTCTGTTTGTCTGGCTGGCTACGTTTCACGTTTACTGGCCGTACTAATGGAGATAGGGGGCTAAAATTTTGAACATTCAGTCTGTATTATGTCTCCAAAAAAATTGTTCAGTTTTGGGAAAATTCTACCTCTAATTAGGTTTTGAGTGGGGGATCAATTTGCAATATAAATCGATACTAAATTGATCTTATTGTTTGTGACTGGCAGCTTTTCCGTTTGCTTTGTTTTAATTCAGAATTTATTTTTAGTGATCACTGCCCAACAAAAGGCAAGAGTTGTAACTTCTTAATTGATCACCTTTTTTTCCAATTTTTTTCATTGTTCACACCGGATACGATATGCTGACAGAAGATGTTGGTCCTGTGATGGTTTCTTTTGAATGACTAACCAGACCTGGGTTTTTTTTTTATCATATGATTTTCTTTTCTTCTCTCTTTTTTGCATGTCATCGTGTTCTTTCTTTCATCCTCTTTATTTGCTTTGTCAGGAACTTCTGTCCTTATTATCTTTCATTGTTTTTCTTTCATTTTTTTATTTTCTTTATTTATTCTTTCTTCTCCTTTTTCTTCTTTCCGGCTTCCTTTCATTCTTTTATTAATATTTCATATCAATTTGTTAGTTTGTCTTCTTTTTGCAATATTAATGATATATGCTTTTTGAAATTAATTCAATGCAGTCTGGCTCAGGGTTCCGACAAATTTTCTCTAATTTGACCCTATGGCTGATAAGACGAGAGAAAGAAAGAAAGAAAGAAAGAAAGAAAGAAAGAAAGAAAAAAAGAAAGAAAGAAACGAAGGAAGAAAGAAAGAAAGAAAGAAAGAGAGAGAGAGAAAGAAAAAAAAAGAAAGAAAGAAACGAAGAAAGAAAGAAAGAAAGAAAGAAAGAAAGGAAGAAAGAGATAATGAAAGAAATGGGAAAAGAGGAAGAAAAAAAAAGGGATTGGGGAAAGAATATGAAGAAGATGGAGAAGACAGATACACAATAAAAGAAAGAAAGAAAAGATGACTGAAGAAAGGAAGGAAGAAAAGTAGAAAGAAAGAATAAAAGAAAAAGAAAGTAAGAAAAGAAGAAAGATAAGGGGCGGGGGAAAATATGAAATAGAAGATCCAGAAGATAAAAGAAAGAAAGAAAGAAGATAGAAGAAAGAAAAATGAAGTAAGTAGGAAAGAAAAAGAAAGAAAGTAGCAAAGAAAGAAAAGGGACGGGGGAGAATATGAAGAGAAGACGAAGAAGATAAAAGAATGAAAGAAAATAGAGAAAGAGAGAGAGAGGGGGCGATGAAGAGAAGATAGAGCGGAAGATGAAGAAGATAAAAAAATAAAAGAAAAGAAAGAAAGATAGAATGAACGAAAGCCAACTGCGACTCAAAAGGTAAGAAATGATGACAGAAGTGAAGGAATGAACGCGAGAGATGTAAAAAGTTGTAAACTGAAAGAAAAAGAAAAAAATAGGAACGAATGAAAAACACTGAAGAGAAAGAGAATTAATGTTTTTCAAAGGAAAGTACCCCGCCCCGTGTCAAACTGTGGCCGGAATGGAAAACAGGCGTCGTTATGTCGAAGTACACGTCCTTTCCTTTCGTTGAAAGTGATACGCGTTTTGTTTTAGCCCACGTGATGAAAAAAAGGGCACATTCGGACCTCTGCAGGCATCCCATGGTTGAGGTTAAGATGGTATGATATACAATGTATTCTCTGTCCAAATAAGCAGATCAGCTTTCTTCTATTGGGTAGCCACTGCTAACACTTCAGCATAATAACTACGCAGAAGAATCCTGCTGGTTGGATTAGATCACTGGTTCCCCTTCTCAAGGCTATTCGCAACTTCTGTCAATAATTTCACTAGTTTCTCCCTCTTCCATCTAAGTAAGTGATAAATAATATTTTTGAATACCGGACACTTATATGATAAGAATAAGTCTAATTATACGACTGTAAAGCTGTTGTTGTTACTCAAAGAAAGCGAGCGAAAATAATGAAGAACTCGTCATTTAATAGTCATTTATTTTTACCCAATAGCTTTTATCATCCTGGCTTCCTTGGACAACCTAAATTTCTCGTTTTATGTTTCATGTAATCCTAACGCAGTTTACCCATATAAAAAGGTTATCATTCTCCATTGGTCACAGGTTTGTCGCAAACATGTTTTCTGAATATATCCTTTTACTCCACCCACTCTTCTGACAACGCCGATTGAAAAACAGCGAAATACAATAAGCCCCATTTCAATGATATCAACAAATTTTGCAATGTAAAAACTTTTTCTCAATTTTTCATTTCCACATTACCAAATTACAACATCCCCAGGATATATATATATATATATATATATATATATATATATATATATATATATATATATATATATATATATATATATATGCCAAGTATCTGGGAGAACAATCATCTGACACGTGTTTCTTGGTTCAACCATTTTCAAAGAAATTTCAGGACTCTTGATAAATGGCTGAAGCCAGGAACACGCTGCGACTTCTTCCAACAAAAGATCCAACCAGACCACCATAGTTTCTTTCACATACATAAAACAGAGCGGACTCATCACTAGGGCCTCTCATGAATCATCATTCTTAATTTCCATTTCTGCTTTCAAAGCATAACTGTTTTTGCTAAAGTCTTTTTCTAAGGAAACCTAACTTTTTACCACTAAAAGGTACTCACATGCTACTGAACATGGGAACTCTTTCCGAAACATTTACGGAATGCTAATTGATTAATTTTTCAATCTATTGAATTAAATGAAGACTCCATGTACTTTTGCTCCTAAGGGTGTCTCATCTATTGTTCACACACACACACACACACACACACACACACACACGTACATATAGACACACACACATACATTTATATATATATATATAGAGAGAGAGAGAGAGGAAGAACTGTACGTACAATAGTCATACTCTTGCTTTAATTCCTAACCATTGACAGGAATATTTCTTCCTGATGTTCAAAGCACAACATATTGATTGAATGTCAAAATTTGCACCGTTGAATTTCGATCAGAAATCGAAAATGCAATGATTGATCATCAATTTTTCTACTATCAACGGAAATATTCAATTGTTATAAAAGAAATTGACTGTCCAAGACCAGCAGTGGTGAAGCAGTATTAAAATGAAATCTTACCTTCATATATAGTCATTAGAAGGGTTGAAAGTTGTGCGTCACGGCGTTTGAGAACCATATAATATAATACAATTTATAATTCACACACATCACACACACACACACACACACATATATATCTATATATCTATATATCTATATATCTATCTATCTATATATATATATATATATATATATATATATATATATATATATATAATACGCCATATGATTGGCTGAGACATTTATCAAATGAGATAAGTATTAAATGCTTAATTATAGAGTAGTATCCCGTGTTTATCCATTTATTTTTAAATATGCCTTTATTCTGGTCTAACATAAACGAGAAAATTCAGAGCAACGTAATGTTGTTTGATATATTTAAAATACAATTTAATTACAAAATTAATCAAATACTGCAGTCATTTTTTTTGACGGCGTGGGTAAAATAGACCGTTATTAGATCTTACCCCCTATGTCAGGGACGGCTGAGCCTATACGCAAACTACTCCACGGTGTGGGGCCCAAGATATTGAAAGGCCCCACAAATGAATAGAAATATAGAACTTGATAAATACTCCCTCGGAAAAAGGATCAACTATACATAATACAATAACTCAATGCATTTAGCTCGTGAATAAAAATCCTAATTTTATAGGTATACTACCCTCTTTCTTAGTTCATACTATGTGACGCATTATTTTGACATTTGAAAGTAATTGCTATTCCTACCGTTATGATTTACTGCAGAAACTTATTGTGCATATCTCATAAAATTTTGATACGGTGGGCCCCCGAATTATGGGTGGCGTAGGGTTCATTGAGATCTTAATCCGGTTCTGCGTAATATCACTGGTTACATAAACAGCAAGCATCTTTATATTTTGTTTAAAGGTTTCAACCCCTCATGTGTGTATATGGATGTGTCTGGGTCTACTAGTAGCCCGGGACCCCTCCTTTCGACGTCCGGAAACATGAATCCTTCGGGCTTCTGAATTTGGGCGGAACGAAGTGAACCATAGCAAAGAACTCTAAAAGCCGGTGGAATTTCTCCTGATTTTCAGTGCCAGCTCTGTAACTAACATATCAGATTTCATAGCACGTACCATTCCTTTCCGGCCGCTTTACTGCTAGACCTACTGTACTCGCTGAACGGACAAAACAGACCAGTGCCATTGCACCAACCACGTCACAACTTTAGACATTGGTAAAAACCTCTCTTTCCATCTGAAATTTATTCATTCAATGTGTGCTTTTATTTAGTTGAGTATTTAGAAGCTTAGTATGGCAAAAGGCCACAGGTTTGTGGCAGTCATTAATTATCAATAATTCACAAGACTAGTTAGCCAACCGCTCGCTGTCCCACAACACGGCGCCTAATTTCTTTCTCTCTCTCTCTCTCTCTCTCTCTCTCTCTTTCTCTCTCTCTCTGTCTCTTTCTCTCTCTGTCTCTCTCGCTGTCTCTGTCTCTTTCTCTGTCTGTCTCTCTCGCTGTCTCTCTCTCTCTATATATATATATGATCAATTCTAAAAAAAATCTATATTTTCATTATTTTCAGTGCTACAATGCTCAGGTGTTTATAGAGTTTGAACTCTCTGCATTATGATTCAGAAAGAATTCAAACTTCAAAATTCAAAATTGAAAAAAAAACTGAGCATATTGCTCTAACAATAAAGAAAATGCAAACTTTTTAAAAATGGTTCGTTGAGCACTTATCATGGGCATTCAATATATATATATATATATATAGAGAGAGAGAGAGAGAGAGAGAGAGAGGAAGAGAGAGAGAGAGATAGAGAGAGATAGATAGATAGATAGATAGATAGATAGATATAGATATAGATATAGATATACACTAGTTAATCCCATGATTAAGTTGCTGATACATTGGAATTTCTATGAGATATGGTTTTCTATGAGATAAGGATGACTCGCCTCTTAGGAAATCATTAGCAAACTATTCTAGTTGACCATTGCCGTTACCGGACTCCCTACATCCGTGGCATTGTGCCAGACTTGGCTAAACTTACAATATATATATATATATATATATATATATATATATATATATATATATATATATATATATATTGGGGGAATTGTTGATTGTGTACATTTTACTTTTGTATAATAAAAAGGTTATCATTTATTCATATGAATTTATTGCATCATTATTCAGTCGTTAAAAAGATTTCCTTGGCTTTCTATTACTTTATACTACTTTTCAGTGTATTCTAGCACAAAAGAACGATTCTTGTTTTTGATCGAAAAATTCATTGAAGAATGTTTCGATATTTCTAATTTGCTGTAACAACCGACCTGACAACGAGTATTGCACGGATTAAAGTAGGTAATGATTTGAAGATGACAGGTCTAAAGAATACATGGTGTGTGAAAGAACTTCCCATGCCAATTCAGGTTCATTTGCTGCATTGCATTTGCAACATATGCACATGCATTCTCATGAAGCAAAATTACAAATTGACTCCCTTGTTCATGAAAGCATTTTCTCTTCTAATACATAATTCAAACGACCCAATTGCTCACTATAGCTTTGCATTGTAATATTGCATCCAGATCATATCAATGTGTTCAAACGCTGATCCATGTTCACTTAGATAAGTTCAATTGATACTAATTTCCCTGACTTCAAAATTTGTGTTAACGATGTATAACAATTAACTGATTGCACAGGGGAAAAAAACAATTAAAACTCTAAAATAAAAACACTTCTAAGATTTCTCTACTATTATGTAAAAGGGTAGTGCTAGGTCGAGAACCCCTGATTCATTTAATTAATGCCAAGATGAGAGAATGATTTATGCCTACGCCCTTTTTCAAGGAGTGCATTGATTACGCTGTAAAACGATTCGCCTGTGAATATATAAGGATGGACACGCATTTTGAAAATTGACTTAATTCCATTCATTTTCCATTAAACATGAACTTCTTATATTTGTAAGAATTCGACTCATCGTTAATAAATTTTTTGGAAAAATCTGGTTCTTGGGGACCCGATTCCCACGATACATCTCACCATTTTCCAACGGGAAATAAGATCGGAGTCAATCCATGATGTCTGCAGCGTGCCAAAAGGCAAGTACAGAGGGAACTGGACAAATTGTCTCAACCCATACGTACACGTCAGGGTCCACGCCCTAAACTCGACCTTGTATTATACTCAGCTCCCGTGAGGGGGTTGGGTAGGTACCCACTGGATTGTATCTTGCGTGGTTGGTAATATTGGTTCAAAGAAAAGACTGACTGATCAGGGTTCCATTGTTTTTAGCCTTTGTCTTGAAATAAGTTTCCTTTCTCCAATGAGTACAGTCGGATCGAAAACGACGCCCACGAAGTGGTAGTTTTATCAGTGGGTTTGGCCAGCCCAGTGGGCTACAAAGGGATATAGAGCCACGCTGACGAAAAGGAAGGTCGTGGGTCGAAAGAAAAAAAAAGCTCATGAATAAGGTTGGTGTTTGGTGACGATGTAACACAAAGCGGCGTACAGACCAACGGGGGAAAGAAAATATGAGTTGAGCACTTTTTTTTTTCTCAGGGAGTGAAGAGGAATGACATCAAGATCAGGATTACAGAGGTAGGCATGAGGAGACCCTCTTCGAGTGGGTGTGGGGATTTCTTTTCAGTAGCATCTCCAGTTACAAGAATGCACCTCACCTCGCCTAGCGTCCAATGACAAGGGTCCGATGTTTGAAAAAAAATAAAATTAGGGAAAATATAAATACATATTCAAGAAAGAGAGAGAGAGAGAGAGAGAGAGAGAGAGAGAGAGAGAGAAGGAGGTGATGAGAGGAAGAGGACAAACAGTGCATGCGTGCGTACGTGTTCGTGCGTTTCCGAGGAAGAAGGGAGAAAAGGAAAAAAGAAGAAAATAAAAATGTAAGAAAAAGAGACACGAAAGAAAAAAACGGCGTACGAAGAGCCCAAAAGCTTTGGAGAGAAAGTAAAATAAAACAGTGAATAGAAAAAAGAGGTTAGCAGACTCAAAACCCTGAAAGCAACTATAAGTAATACTTTTTTTGCGAGAGTTGCAAGCGATATAAAAAAACCTACATTTATATGAGACGAATTGTAATGGACGATTATCTCCCTTCCCGAAGAAAAAACTTTCTATCGTGGGTCGTCCCTTGTTCTTGGTATGTCTCTAAATCGTGCATCTTGCGTTCTACTTAAATAAACAGATGAATCATCATCATCATCATCATCAGTCTTTCAATGTCCGTCGTTGGACATAGACCTTCCCCAGGATTCACCACAATTCTCTATCATGGGCGTCGCAGAGCCAGTATTTCTTGAATTTGTCTAGTTCATCTCTCCATCTTGTGTTCTGTCGTCCTCAGTTTCTCGTGTGATCTCTGGGGATCCATGTTATGACTCGTGAAAGAAGTATTATTCAATTCCATTGAGTTTTCTTTGCAAGCATTACCAAATCGTTTCGAGACATCTGTGTACACTATTGATGCAAAGGGAATTATTTTTTTCAAATGACCGGATTGTTCCAAGCTTGGTGTTTAGGCCATTGGTCCAATCAAAAATCATTCTGTTATGATATCGATGTTCAGAAACATTGCTAACTCTGATTGACGCTACTGGTGCTTTTCATCTTCTCTTATTCTTCTTTTTCATAATCATAATAATAATAATAATAATAAAAATAATAATAATGATAATAATGATAATAATATGGAAATGAATGATCATGTAAGAGGAAGTAGAATGATAAGTCTGTTTTGAATTTTTTTAACTATGATATAACGTGACAAAATTGAACATTTTTTGGTATATTGTATATTCTCGCCAATCAAATTTCGAATTAAAAGATTAATGGTGCGTTCTGCAAAGAAGAACGAAACGGAATTCGAACAACACACTTCAAGGTTCGAATAACAATAAGTTGTTTCACATTAAAATTTTGACTGACGAAGATGCACAACGGGAAAGAAGTTTTAGAATCAACTGAATCAGAGGAAGACTACTTGCTCTCCCATATACACATTTTTATATGTGTTTTGATAAATGTTAACACATACGCTTAGAGATCTCAAACACATCATCTTGCATAAAATACGAATAAATACGTAACAAGCCTGTCTGCTACAGGGTCAAACTTCACTCCTACTCCAATTCCGACTGAAGATGATTTCTGCAACTTTTGTATTGTACATATAACAAATATAAAGTTGTAAAAATATTGAATATTGATGCATTTATCAATTAATATGGGATGAGGCCTTGCGTATCTAAATGAGGACGCGTTGTTAATATCTAAAACTTGCAAATCTCAAGTCCGTAGATTAAACATAGTTACTATTTGAATTTTGATCTGAAAGTTTCACTGGATACTGTTTGATCTGTACGATTGATATTCACCAATAATTCAAATACATTAACAAGAAGGGAGACTAGGTTAAAATAAATATTATGTATAAAATAATTGGTATGTTCATGATTAGGCAGTGGACTTATTGCGGTACCTATGTACATACGCATACATAGACGTACACGCACACACTTTTACATACACATATCCACTTATACATTTATATACATGTATCCAGAGTATGACTGGGACACGCAAGCTGGCAATGACATGAACACTAAAATAAGTAAAGTAAGTATTTATAAGTTAAGATTACTTTAACGTAGCCCAAACTTACTATTAAAAGTCTGCAAGCCATCATTTTAAGGCAGGTACGCATGCACTCTCAAGAACTCACTATCCATGCATGAGTATTCATGTTCAAACTAATACATATAGAAAGGGGAATCAATAAGGCCATAACCTGAGAGTTCTTTGCTTAATTTTGATCTGAGATTTTTCTTGTATAATGTCGGTTCCATATTATTGATGGAGAAGCCTTCGCTTCTATGCATCGGCAATGGAGGATATTACGCTGAAAAACAAATATCCATGGTGTAATTTTTTTTTTTTTTGGTCATTAAGGTATGGAATTATTAATAAACGTATATATATATGTGTGTGTGTGTGTGTGTGTGTGTGTGTGTGTGTGTGTGTGTGTGTGTGTGTGTGTGTACGTGCACATGTGAGTGTACATAACAACATTATGTTTCTCTGCATGGGAAATACATCCCGAAAAAGACCTAATACCTGAAAGTTTTCGATTGTGCAAGTAAGTCTATAACCAAGCAAGCCAGACATTTTTCGTTATGCACATTTATTCTCGAGGAATTGATATCGTGCGCCTAGGCTTTAATAAGAATGTATATATATATATATATATATATATATATATATATATATATATATATAAATGGTAAAGATAAGGCTAGCAGTATAACATAATATAATGATATATTGATACCATAAAGCAACTTCTGATATGTAATGGATTTATTTCATTTCATATTTAAGCATCCTTTCAGAGATGACCCCTAGATCCAGTTCACACCCCTTGACAAAATGAATAACCCCATACCACTCACTACCACACTGACAACATTCTCGCCAAATTCCCAAAAACTTGAATAAAAAACATACATAATCATTCGCCTGATGGGGCCCAGAGAGGCCAGAAACATGAGCTAGTTTGTGTAGCGAATGTACATTCTACTATATATATATATATATATATATATATATATATATATATATATATATATATATATATATATATATATGTAGTCTTGCATCTGTTAAAGTAAAAAGTATGTATGTACCCTCAGACTCAGTTGCGACTGCATCGTGTGGTACGGTATGTAGTCCGGACGCTCCAACGTGTAAGTAAAATAACATAAGTATAATGAACAATGACTAAATTATACGCAGATGTACACATCAGTACACAAACATAGATAATCTTGGAAACATATATATATATATATATATATATATATATAGGACAAATACGCAGATACACATACGCATGCGTACATATCCGTGTAGACGCACAATCATATAAACGTATGTATCCTCTTACACAGCATGCATAATACAAATAAAGCCCCCAATTTGACAATGGCTCAAATCATGCAGATAAAAACATCAGTACACATACATAAACACATAGATGAGCAAACCCAGGCTCAAAGACACACAGTGGAGCAACACACCCACACTGATGAGCACTTATGCAGGCAGGAACGGCTTTACACCCGCGATGCATCAGGGCGGGTGTTCGTTTTTACAATGGACGCTGAAGATGTGTATGGTGAATCGAGTAGAGGTGGGAAGGTGCCCGAGGGGGTCCGCTTTTGTCCGTCCCTCCTTTCTTCTGTTTAAACCCCTTCAAAACGTCAGAACAGATTCCGTCAAATTGATAGCATCATATCATTTAAGGATCAGGTGAAGTTGAAATTTTTAATTTGCCCTTACGCCATTTTCTAACACCCACGTCTCTCTCTCTCTCTCTCTCTCTCTCTCTCTCTCTCTCTCTCTCTCTCTCTCTCTCTACCTTTTTCTCTCTCTTTTGATATCTGCATTTCTATATCCACCTCTCTTGCCTTCTGTCTTTGTTCCTCTCTCACTTTGTCTCTCTATATCTTCCTCCATCTTTCTCTTCCATTTCTTCTCTCTTTCTGTCTCTCACTCCCACTTTTCATACCTCTCTCTGTACCTCCGTTCTTTCTTCTTCTCATTCTCTTACACCTCCTGTCTTTCTCTTTCTTGTCCCCTTCCAACTGTATGTCACCTCTCTCTCACTTTCTCCCCTCGTCCCTTTTTTCTCTTTCCTATCTTCTTCTGTCTCATTCTTTCTTCCTTTCATTTAAGCAAGCCTTTTTTTCAAGTTTTCGTTTTTGTTATTGTTGTCTCGCCCCCCACCGCCTTACTGCGTATTATTCCTTTTCTTTTTCTCGTCTTCCTTCTTTCGTCTTTTATTCACTTCCTTTTGAAGTGCATGCTACCTCAACTTCCTTAACTTGACGTACTTCCCGGCATCGAGGACGTTCCCGTCTCAAAGGCGCACCAATTTTGACTTCCAAATTTAAAAAAAAAAAGAGGGAATATCCGTACCTAACACAAATGAATCACCGTCGTTAGTTCGTGTACCAGAACTAACAAACCATTTTTTTTTCTCCCCAAATTGATCTTTTATCAAAAATTATCAAAAAAATATGTCCGCTCAAGAATGGTGGAATGGTGTCTCATGGTTTACACATGTAAATTTTCCAGAATTGACCAGGAGTGCCAGGACACACACACACACACACACACACACACAGACACACAGGCACACACACACACATACACACACACACACGTGACACAAACGCGTGAACATACGCAAAGAGAGAAGAATCTGTAACCCACTAGGCTGGTTGGTCGGGCTGGCCATTAGTGGTAGCTGCAGTGAAGAAAAATAGACATTCGACCCGTAGGGTGTATTTTTTTAGAAGTTTCGACGCCAGAAATTACGATATTTTTCTCATTTTTCTTCCTTTTTTTAAAGGAGGGTGGAGATTTGTCAATTTTGTCCCTATTCGCTTTCTTTTTTTTTTCTTTTTATTTTTAATGCCAGTCTTTCCTTCTTTTCTCTTGCTTTCACTTCTACCCACCAAACACCGACTATATTCTCTCTCTCTCTCTCTCGCTCTCTCTCTCTCTCTCTCTCTCCTTTTTCTTCATCGTGGCACAGTTGATAATAATAATAATAATAATAATAATAATAATAATAATCCCTGCACTTTTTAGTGATCTTCCGATGTCTATACGTGTGATATCCCTGAACGGTAATTTCATGAAATTCCTTGATTCACACCAGTCTAGTAATGTTCAAAAAAACTAGTGATGCTGACTATTGCAACAGTAATGAGTTCGATCCTCCCTAGGTGCCCTACTATCGTGGACTCGTGTCAAACTTCTTCTTCTTCTTCTTCTTCTTCTTATTATTATTATTATTATTATTATTATTATTATTATTATTATTAACAACTGTACCACGATGGATGGAGAGAGGGGGGAGAGATGTTAAAATTGGGAAGAAGAAAGAAAGGAAGGGAGACAAATCTTTCTGGAACATGAAGAGACGCGAGAAACGATGATGAAAAACTCCTTTATTTTCACAAAAAAAAAACTATTGAACAAATGTTACAATTACAAAAAGAAAGAAAAAAACAGAAACAAAAATCAAAAGCAAAATTATTACATCCAATAATATTGTTATATGCAAAAATATTATAACGAAAATAATCTTATTAGAATTAATGTTATTACAGTAAATAACAATAAAAATATATCAATTAGATATTGTTGCAATATCTTAAAAAACATTATCAAAAATATAATTACAGTAATCATGTATTGGGTAGCGTGAAGAGTTCATTCAGTTTGTTGAACAAAAAATAGACAAATCTTATTTTCAACATAGACTTTATTGGACAGGTCTGGTTAGTCAATCAATTGAAACTTTCACATGATCAACGTGTTCTGGCAGCATGCAGTGTTGGGGATAATCAATCACAAAATTGGAAAAGAGGGTGATCAAGGAATAATTTACTTATCTCACCTTTTGTTGGGCAGTGATTACTAAAACAAGACTGGACTTTCAAAAAAACAAAAACAAAACATGACACAAAATAACAGATCAATTTAGTATGAACTTACGTAGCAAATAAAACCCCTACAAAAAACCTAATCGGGGTGGGTCGGACTAAACGTTAAAGATTTCAGCCCTCCAGGTTCATTATGTGATACAAGCATAGTCAGCCAGCTAACCGTGCCATCTTACAAACTGAAGAAACCCTATGTTAACGTTTTTTCTAGTAACCTATTTACTGTTTTCTCTCTGAATGTTCTGCCATTTTTCAGGCAATTTCATAATTCCATCCTCTCTTAACTTTTTTTTATTACAGCTCTTTTGAGCATTTTGTTCCGAGAAATTGAAATTTTTCACTTCAAAACCGGAATAATAGGTAATCCAATGGTTTACTATCTGATGATTTGTGTGGATGAGTAAAAACTTCTCTACTAAGCAGTAACAATTTTTGCAAGGGCACCAAAGACAGATGAAATCTCTCATTATTTCGATGGAATATAATGCCTTTATTGTTTGCGTATTCCGAGCACTTCTCCTCGATCGCTGCCTTCAATTAGTCCAAGAAAACGAAAATTTTTAAAAAAGAAAGAGAACGAAAAGGTAAGAAGGAAAACGACGAACAAACAAAGAAAGAAGGATAGAAAGAAAAAAGAAAGAAAAAAAAGAAACAAAATTAGGATGAAAGTGAGAAAGTAAGAAAGAAAACGACGAAGACAGAAAAAAAGAAAAAAAGAAAAGGAGAAGCAAAAGAAGAAAGAAAGATAGTAAGAGAGAAAATGACAAAGAAAGAAAAGGAAAAGCAAAAGAAGAAAGAAAGTGAGAAAGCAAGGGAGAGAGGAAAAAGAAGAGAACTGAGAAAAGGCAATATAGAGAAAATGTAAGAAGAAAGACGACAAAGAAAGAAAGCAAAAACAAAAGAAAGAAAAAGTTATGAAAGCAATGAAGAGGAAAGGGTATAAAGAAGGGTAACAAAAGTGAGAGAAAGCCGTGAAATTAGAAAGAAGGGAGAATGACGAAGAAATAAAATGAACGAAAAGAGGTAAGAAGAAGGATGCTCAAGAGAAAAAAAGAATGAAAGACCAAAAAGAGAAAAAAGATGGAAAAGTGGTAAAATGAAACATAAACAAGGAAATAAGGTTAGAAAGACGAGAAAAGGAAAGAAAGGAAAAAAAGAAAGAAAGGAAAGAGAAAAAGGAAAAGAGAAGAATGATATAAGATAGAATGAAAACAACAAAATAAGGTAAGGAGAAAGATGTCAAAAAAAATTGCAGAAAAGAAAGGAAAAGAGAAAGGAAGAAAAGAAAGAAAGGAAAGAAAAAAAGGATGAATGATGAAATAAAATTTTAAAAAGCGAAATAAGATAAGAGAGAAACGACAAAGAAGAAAGGACAGAAAGAGCGGAAAAAGAATGAAGGAGAAAAAAAAGAGAGAACAAAGGAAAAAGGAGGAAGTATGATAAAATAAAATAAAAACAACCAAATAAGGTAGAAAGAAAGACGAGAAAGGAAGAAGAAAGAAAGAAAGAAAGAAAGAATAAGGACAAAAAGAAGGAAGAACGATAAAATGAAATAAGAACAATGAAGGAATTGTCGGGAAACAAAAGTTGGACGAACCAATGAAAGAAATAAAGAAAGATGAGAAAGCTAAAACGGTAATAGCAATCGCTGCGTTAAGAGGACAGGATCAATAATGAGAAATAATACTAGGGAGATTACGGAACCAAGAAGAAGTGAAAATAAAGGGTTAAAAAGAAAAAAAAAAGTCACGTGCACACACAAAAAGACAAACAACTAACACTAATATAGTATCGTCAGAGGCCGGAATAATGATGACGACGACGAGGACAACGACGACGATGACACTTGAAACCCTTCAAATGTAGTAATAATAATAACAATAATAATGATAATGATAATAACAATAATAATAGTAAAATCGACTTTCTTCTCGGCCCGCCTTCGTCTCGACATCATGCACCCAAATCATGGACATCTGCGAGGGTTTAATGATCTGGGAGTTGAAAAAGGATCCCGTATACGTAGACGTCATGGTACCCCAGCGCCAAATTTTGATTGAAGTGTGCCTCATCTTTCACCACTCAATTTTAGCTGACCTATGACATCCCTCCGCGGCACAATATAGAACGCGTTACAAAGTACGAGATCAAGCTTTGCTTGTCCTTACGTCATCAACGATATTCGTCTGCTTCCTTTGATTTCTTATCATAATCAAATGAAGATCAGCATCATCATCACCAACATCATCAACAGCAGTCGCGATGGTCGTAATTGTAATTGTTGTTGTTGTTGTTGATGTTGGTTTCGCGGTCGTCATAGATTGTTCCAAAATTCACGAAAGGATTTCATAATTATTTTCATTTTATTTTAAAAGTGTAAATTGAACCCTCAAAACCTTTTGGGACGTCCTATAGATATTTTGCTGGTGAGGTATCTTTCACACTTTTTCATTGTTATTTTTTTTAATGTACCAAACTCTTAATAAAAACATTATCAGATTCTATATCCTTTGTTTTGAGACCTTAACCTCATTTCCTTGGTTTGCCACATGAAAGAAACCTGGAATACCTGACACAATTTTATTTTCTTAGTTTTCTTTCCATTTTTTGTTTGTTTGTTTGTTTGTTTTTATTCTTTTTACTCTCTTTCCTTGTTTTCGTAATCTCTTCATAGTAGGGCAAGCAGACGTCAAAAAATACGACAAGCAAGTTTTTAGAAAAAGAGCAGAATCTATGAACATGAATAATCACATATATACATTTGCTGCAACTGTCGCTGCATATGTTAATTTTTGAGTTGAATCAGTTGAAACTTGTCTCTTAATAAAACCGACCTTCCTTTCCTATCAATTCGCCCGGGAAAGGTGTATAATTTTCCTTTCTTTTCGCTACGCTTTCATTCTTTTTTTTTTTTTTTTTCCTTTTCATTCTATCTAACGATATTTTTCTCCGCAAACTTATTCCTCAAATATTTCATTCAGTGTCACATTTCAAAGAAGAGCAGAACAAAAATTTGACAAGGAACTTCTCTGGTGTCGTCAACTTTATTTTTACTTTTTAGATGATGAGTGGGTGCTTCAGTGATTCAAGTATCGAAATAGCCACCCACTGTGGTTGCCCTAGTGGTAACGGTGTTTCTGAAGATAGCGTAATGATAAAGACATTGTTAGTGATCGGAACAGAGATAGCGAAGCTTTAGGTAACCAGCCGATAGTATCATCAAAGCAAAGGCAGGCAACCTACTTATTAGAATAGAACTATATAAAAGTGTGAAATTTATCATCTCTCTCTTTCTCCCACCTCCTCTCTCTCCCCCTCTCCTTCCTTCCCTCTCTCTCTCACTCTCTTCAGTTCATCCTCTTTGAACAAAATGGATTGGTGCAAATCATGTAACATTGAAGTTTGTTTACGCACCTTTTCCGAAACATTCACATCCAGCCAATCGTTCAGACTGGTGCAGCTTTGTGCGCTCACCAAAGGAGCCAACTAAGAGGTAGAAATAGTTGCACGTTTCTCATAAGTACCACAGATTGATGATTGAATTTGAGAAAAGCTAGGATTTCGAATGCTGATTTTCAAGGTGGGGCAAGTCTTCCCCACGTGGAAGTACGGTCGTTTTACCCATTTGTGCGAAGCTAAGCTAAACTTACTGAATATCTATCTTCACATTAAAACAACTAACATGTACCCATTTGCACTTATATACAGGCACACTTAGATAGATAGATAGATAGATAGATAGATAGATAGATTGATAGATAGATATAAACTTTTTTGTAATCACTTTTTACATTGTTCGTAATTCATTAGTTGCCTTTTATTGCAACTTTGCAAAGACCGATTACTCTTCGGTGGTGAGAAAACTGTGTTTATCAGAAAATAAAATGGGATTTTATTTTGAAAGCTCACCTGCTTTACCAATTGAGCAACTAAGACTCAACCAGATAGTAGAAGTGCACGTGACATCACCAGTCTGGATAAAAATCGCTAATAATAAATTCAGATGAAGTTAAAAAGCAGTCATAAAATTGAAAATCATGATTTATAATACTTCGTACAATAAAAACAAACATAAAAGAGATATTGAGTTGTCCAGAAATTAATAATGAATTTGAAGTGTGTGAATTGTGAAACAACCAATTTAAAATAATGGTTAGATAGTAAACAATAAGACAATGGGCGTCTGCTGTCACTCTTCCAGTATATATCTCCATGGAGGGTACGTGCCAGCTACCACCACCCATAGTGCAGACAACAAATGCGTAATCCTCAGATATAATAATCAGGAATGTGTATTTGTCGCCTATCACGCGAACGTCATCAGTGTCGTAACTCAGTAGGAATAGAATTTTATGTTACGGTAAACTTGATAAATCTTGGCTCAATTTTACTTGTAGATTTGCTTAATACTCTGGAAATATTGAACGCGAACCCGAAAATGCTGCGTAACACAGTGTTTTTGATATCTTATAAGTACTGTGCAATTGGAAAATTCCTTAATTATATCGTAATCTTTCAAAGGAAAACTAGCAAATCTTATACAGACAGTACCGCAACACTGAAAATGAATTTTTTGTTGGTAGTGTTCCCAACTGCTGAGAGAGCGTGTGTGCTTGCGATGATTGAACAATGTTTCTAAGGCTTTCCGTGGTGTATTTGCTAATCTTTGCCTAGGCAGACACGCTGACTTAGGATCATAATCTTTCAAAAGGATCAGATATGGCAGATCCTCATCAAAGAACCAGAGATTTAGCAAAGCTGGCACAACGCATCGTTCAACGATACGCGAACATCTCAAACTCATTGAAGAGAAATGTGAAGCTGGAAGCAGAAGAGAATCGAACTCAAATTCCAACCAGCTGCAACAATAAGGTGACCAGAAGGAAAACTCCTTTTTCTTTTCAACAGAGAAGAGAGACGCAAAAGCAATGATTATCACAAGTCAAGCCAATTCCTACATCGAAACGAAGGCTTCATCCACGAACAGTTAGGTAATGCTTCTGGCGGAACATGCTATACTTTTTTTGTATTTATGTTGACCATTTTTTACCTTCTTAATTTTTAGTTGTGTTTTTTTTCACAGCATCCACGGCTACGAGTAAGCAGTTGGAAATAAAGAGTAAATCTCCAGTGAGAATCGAACTCACACACCCATTACCAGAGGGAGTCAGTCATGGCACACTGAAATTGTTGATTCTGTTGAGTTTTGAAAAGACTTGAGGTCGCTTTAAAATAAATTTTTTAAAAAATAAAATTCCAAAGCTATTTTTTTTTTTGTTGTCATTCCTGAGATTTACAGCGAAATCAAAAGTTTGGGTTCGACTGAGTTTAAA
The DNA here is from genome assembly GCA_963457665.1 of Thysanoteuthis rhombus. NCBI lineage: Eukaryota > Metazoa > Mollusca > Cephalopoda > Oegopsida > Thysanoteuthidae > Thysanoteuthis > Thysanoteuthis major. The sequence continues at coordinate 4,418,515 of OY735234.1, read as the reverse complement.
AATGATATTACAACAGACTTGAAATTTTTAAAAGTATCATTTCCACAATTTGTCTTACAAAATATCCTTTTACTAAATTAATCTCATTCATAAATGAATAAGTAACGAAATTATTTGGAAATTTGTCATTTTTGGTCATCCATACCTTTCGAGAAGAGTTAGAGAGAATTAAAGGCATACAATGGATCTTGGTCTTGAACAATTCGTAAAAACTATCGAAAATACATTTTGTGAAAACGCCATCAGGATCTTTACAAAAAATGATTTTTCACAGAAATTCAATGGATTTTCAGATCTCTATATACCTTGCAATTCTGCACAACCTAGCTCTGACGGAAACAACATTCACAAGCTCACTAGCAGCCCCAAGGGATCATTTTACTGTAATTATATCCGGCAATCCAAGTCTTGACCCGGCATAGCTACTATATATACATTATCAATAATTGTCATCGTTGTATTACAACCCTTATAGACTATCCATTATCCCATCCAGTACCACGAGGTAGGATCCAGAGGCTAACATTTTACCCCTGCCCTACGCAGATCTGGATGGTCAGTAAAACTGAATTTAAGCGATATATTTACTTACGCACAGTTCTCCATCCACCAGAGTGCTCTATTCCAGAGTTGGAAGAGCATTGCTCTATTAGCTTTTAATGGACGAGTTTTCCTACCTATATGTATATAATATTACTGAAATATGGCCATGACCGAGCATCTGACGAATCCCATAATAAAGAATAACATTATAGATACAAATGTAAATAAGACTAAATAACACGTAACAAGAACCTAAAATTAAAAAGTAATAAATAGTTAAGACAAAACATCAACAGATCAGAATAAGAGGGGCTCGCGTGACACACGTTCGTGGATACTTTACGACCATATATACAAAGTGACTAAAAGATTTGTTCCTGAAAATTACCATATGAAAAGTTTACTTGACTGTATATATGTATATGCAAGGGAAGGAGGATGAATATCTGACAGAATGTTGTGGAAATGTTGACAATGAGGAAGAAGAGAAAAGACTACCAAATACAACTCGAATACTCTTTAATTATTTAAAAAAAAATCAACTAAGATGTACTATTATTTCTATTACTATTCGGACCATCCTCATCTTGGTTGTTTTTCATACAACGTTTCGGCCGTTGTACTCTACGACCTTCATCAGGTATCATCTATGGACACATAACGTAGTGGTTACAGAATCAGACAAAATTACTGCAAGTAATCTGATGGTTCTAGGTTCAATCCCAGTGTGAGACAACTATAATACTACTAATGCTGAGAGGGGAGTGCAGTCAAAATACCCCCGTCGGTTAAATAAAGGACTCGGTTCGTTACTTCCCCACACCTACCTGATGAAGGCTGTAGAGTGCAACGGCCGAAAAGTTGAATGAAAAACAACTAAGATGAGGATGGTCCGAATAATAGTAGAAATAATAATAATACCTCATCTCAAAAATTCAGAGATATACTAAGATGTACTAAGTAGTCTCTTTTTCCATATTGTCAACTTTTCCACAATATATATGTATATATATTATGTGAATGAATTGATGATTATTCAATTTTTTATGCATGGATTGTTCTGCTATAATCTGTTTCATGCTATAACGAGAATTATTCGAGTAGATCTTGTTGGTAATTTTCCAGTTGAATTCTGGTTTTTATTCATGGCTCATTTCTTTGAATGTCTGCCTCATTGCGTCACATCGTTTGTATTTTTCTCGTTCACGCTATGCGATTCCATTAATAATAACAAGGTCCTTCCTCAAAGCAATAAACATTATAAGCATGAAGGACATGTTCCTTCAAGACAAACCTTTGCTGGAACAGTCACGGCATAGCTAGCTCTTCCATAGGAATAGAGCATTCTGGTGGATGGGGGATAAATGCTAAAATAAATATATCGCTTATATTCAACAGTACTGACCGTCCAGTACCCTGGTGCAGAGGGATGATGCCGGCCTCCAGGTCTGAAACGAAGGTTTCAATCCTGCCTCGTGGTACTGGATGAGATAATGAATAGTCTATAGCTACACTGAAGAGTTGTAATGGAACAAAACAGCTGTCTGTGGATGACACAATTATATATATATATATATATATATATATATATATATATATATATATAATATAAGTCATGCCACCACCAACTTATAACGTAAAGTGACTTGCTGCAGAGCTGCAAAAATCCTTTTCCTCATTTTCTTCTTCTTTGGTAACCAATCATTTTCAATTAACCGATTTTATCTTCTGTCTTTCTTTTTTCTTCTGGTATTTCCTTTATTCTCCTCAAAGATTTTCTTATGCCTGTTTAACTCTCTATTGTTTGGCAAACCCTCGAACTGGCGTTGGCTTTATTCTCCCTACCGTGATAACAGGAGCAACAAGAACAATCTTCACAAAAATGCAGAGTGTTAATTTGTATATAAAATTGACATTTCTTTGTCGTGATTTGAAATCATGAATAACTGAGTGCCAGAAGGCTGTTTTATTGACTGAGCTAAATTGAACGAAATCAACGAAGTATTGTTCTGTGTATGTGTCTTGGTTTATTTCATCCAAATAAATGAATACAGGTAAACAAGGAATATACATTATTGATTTCTTTTATGTACAATACATACTGTGTAAAGGGATGTTATGTATCCGACATCGTGTTAAAAGGACAATTTGGAAACCGAACTAAATACGAAAATTAGTTATTCATTCATATTTGTGGTGATATCTCGCCGTGGATGGTTTTGCAGGATAAGGATTCTTGATCCGACGGAGCTGTTCCTGAAAAAGCATTACCACAAATATGAATAAATAACTGGTATTCGTACTTCAGATTGTCTCAGTATATATATATATATATATACAATAAAAAAATTTTCAGTAATAATCTTAAGTTAGAATAAAAGCTGGAACGGAGTTTCTCTCTGCAGCAGCCGATCTTGTTTTCGTTTTTCACTTCACCGATGCTAGTTTTTAAGTTAACCATTGTTTTGTTTCCTTCATTCTCTCCATTTCACTTCGTTTTGCTCTCTTTCTCATCTTAATTTTTCCAGGTTGAACGTTCATTTGTTTTTTCTTTTACTCTTTTCTCTTGTACTTCAAATCTTCTTCCTAATTCTTTCTTTCAATTACTTTCTTTTTTCTATTTCTGTTTCTTTCCTTTTTTTGCTTCTCCCGGTTTCTTCCTTCCCTTTCTCTTTCAATCATAATTCCATGATTCCTTCCTTCTGCCCTCTTTTTCTATTTGCCTCTGCTAACGAAGTTGGAAGGGGCATATGTATCCACCCATGTCCGTCCGTCCGCCTGTCAATCAGTTCATCTCTCCGTCTACTACGGTAGAGATGATTGAACTTAGGGGCAGGTCCATGACCGTTTTTTATGTGTTTGTTTTTTTTTTTTTTTACTGTCACCTCTCCAAAATAATGGATCTATGTCCACACTTTATTTCCAAAAGTTCTCAACAAATTTCAATTAAATCTTCTGGAATGGTAAGCCAAGAGGTAATAAAGGATTGGTTAAATTTGGGGATAGACCGAGGAATTCTTTTTCAATTGAGAGACGTTTTTTATTCATGTATTCTCTCATATCTGTCCATACAACTACAAAAGTTCTTTATAGATTCCAATGATATTTCGTTGAAGGGTTGGCCATAGGCTGGGGGAAAATTGATTAAATCGATGTTTACAGTTACCTTCCCTTCATCTTATTATTTATTAACTGATTTTTTATTCAGTTTTAGTGATAATGGCGTTGGCAGAGCTATGCACTCTCTGGGTTTTTACTTTTGAGTTTCTCGTTTTTCATTAATTTCTTTTTTTTTTTTTTCATTTTCAATGAGATTCCTTCTTGCTTTTATTTATTCGTTGTCTTCTCTCTTTCGTCATTCGTTTATTTCATTTACTCTTACCTTTTTTTTTTTTTTCTTGCCTTCATTTTCTCTCCGTGCCTTGTCCTGTTGACTACAATGAACGTTCAGAGAAGAGCGCCCCACCAACCATAACCAAAATGGTGTCAGTGCTAAATTCTTTGCGGGTCAAACTATGGGAGGTATGAGAATGTTCCTTCATTGACAGATCCATAAATCTGTCTGGCTCGACAGAAAGGTATTTGTGATGTCCAGGCAAATTAGCTTGAAGGTGGACCGGATGCTGGAAAATCTGGGTCAGTAACAATTTTCTAACGAAACAAGGAAACCTCAAAGACAGCGACTGAAGAAAGACAATAAATTTCCAAGTCAAAATGCTTGGTAACAGAGAAATGGTGAAGTTGCGGTTGAGTTATTTTCCTTTCTTAAGAACCGATTCAACAGCAGAAACACCATTAAGAGACATCGTTCAGAAGGGTTAAACTCACTTGTTAAATATTCCAAAATAATCTCGTCTTTTGATGACCAACAATCCAAAAAATTTTTGACGAAGTTTGTTTTCATTATTTCGTGAAGGCAAACATACAACTCAAACATAAATACACCTGTGTGCTGCAGGGTCAAACTCCACTCCGACTTCTATTCTGACTGAGGATGATTGCTGCAACTTTTGTATTTTATATATGATATATAATTTTTTTGTTTCAATATGAATGTATTTATTCATTTATTAAACTTTTAGACGGAATAAGCCCTTGCATATCTGGAAGGTATATCTTCGTTGACAAGACTTGTCAGGTTCAGTCGATGAAAGAGCTGACTACCAATCAATTAGTCGAGATTTCAAATCATAGTAGGGAAATGTTGATTTTATGAATATATCTATTTATTAGAATAAAATAATCCTATCTGTATTTCTAACATATGTTTTTTGTAAACATGCGAGACTAGTAAATTTAGCTCAAGCGGTAAGAGAGCTGCTTACCAATCACTTGATCGAGATTTCAAATCACGGTAAGGAATGTACCGTGACAGGACAGACTAGGGGTGAAGGGTTTAATCCCTAGAATCTGGTGTCTTGTTCTTGTTATGATAGAAAAACAAATTCAACTCCATTGGGTTGGAGTTTAACAATGAGTTTATGAGAGGATTGTGAAGGGTCAAAAAGTGTTTTACGAAGTTCTATGCTGGAGTTTTTTTCTCAAATGTTGCTCCACGGTCGGGTAGACTCGTTGTGGCTGGTTACAAGCAAGAGGGGATATCACTCGAGAATGATCAACGATTTACAACGTGGGAGATGGAAAACTCAAAATATCAAGCGATGAAAATAATTTGGTTATATTAGACGCTTTTAAGTGTGACTTCCACAAAAATGAAGCAAAAAAGAATTAGCGAGTCGAATGCCCTGTTCAAAAACAAATTGCCATGGGTGATATGAAGTTGTTACATTACAACAACATTTAACACAACATCGTGGGGATAGTGGAATGTACTACCACCAACCGTTCCAAAGGCCAAAATAATTATTTATTGGAACATGTGGCCCCCTGAAGGATTTTCGATTTTGAGGGGTCACCAAAAAGTTTAAGAATCTCTGAACTACACCGTCAAAATTAGTTTGGGTTAATTTTGCGTATTTTTCATCATAATCCAACAGTTTTACATTATGCAGTACTGTATATTTATAGTGAAGCTTTACATACATCTTAGAAAATATCACCTACTTTACATTCGGATTTAACCGACATCCACATTCCCACCCTTATTAGTCCATTAAATGGAAGGTTTTGAATAGATCATAACAGATCGTGGGCATGTGTGAGTGCAAAGAGCGGGTAAGGGACCTATTCGAAAGAAACGCTTGAAACTGCATGTGAGGGCATGTAATTTGTGAGCAGAGAGTGCAAAAATAAGTAAGTTAAAGTATGAAATTTGAAACACCCAATCTTATCATTTCCAATAATTTCTCGAGTGAACATCACTATTAAACAACATTGTATCTCCCATACGGGACACACAAACTTAATTTATATGTCGGTCATACAACCACCACATTATCACGTTAACTTACTTGCTACTTGTCCAGACAAAGAGCCATCTGTGCCGATATTGATTTACATGAACTACCAATACCCGTGTTTCTCATACTAGTATACACCAGATATCTTTAAAGATGGAATATTACATATCACGTTAAATGCAACAAATCTTCTGGGGTTGTTTATTATCAAAATAAAGAAGCAAAGCTGAGAAAGATTTTTGATGTATTTACTAATTGATTCTTTCCGAAGAAGAATCTTTTGAAGGAGAATACATGGAACAACTGGATCTGTTTGTCCCAGCCCCTCCCCCTTTGAGCATTGGCGCAATTCAAGCAAATGTAGCATGCGTACTCAATTGATCTTGAAGGATATTTTAAAGCTTTGAAAAATTCAAGAAAAATAATTTTAATGGTTTTATAGGGGTTCTGTTTACAATGTAGCTATAATGCTAAACAAAACCCTCACTTTCCGTTCAATATATATGAATATATATGACGGGGGTTGCAATGATCATCTTTGGTTAAAATAGCAGTAAGAGTAGAGTTCGACCCTTCAACAGCCAGGCTTGATCTCCTTTTTTTCTACATCATTCAATCTATGATGCCTTTTTTTTCTGTTTCTTAAAATAACCTCTTTTCCAATCATCCCATTCATTTCTGTGTCAGGACGTTGTCAGCAGCAAAAGAAATAACGTCTGTCCCCTGTAATTTTCTCCAAAATCTCGCCAAAGGGAGACAAATCCAATTACCAACGTAAACTCCAAGATTGGACATAGCTGTCCTTCTTCGATTCATACACACCGGCTTCGGGTGGCGACTGCGTCTTACATCTTTTTTTATTATTTTTCTCGCTTGTCCAGCGTTTTCTACCATCTCTTTATTATCTCATTGTGGCTGCTTGCCGCTTCTTTTTATGTAATTTAATGTCTTTGCTTGTCGTTGCTGTTGCCGTCTCTTCAACACTTTTTTGCCCATGAAGGTGATAAGAACACTCAGTCGCATTTTTTTACTGTTTGCTGATTTCACCCAGTAAGAAGCAATTGACTCTCTCTCTCTCTCTCTCTCTCCTTCTCTCTCTGTATATATATATATTGATATATGCATGTGTGTGTGTCTTTAGCAAAGGAAACAAAACTCGCTCCATTTGGGCCACCGTAGTCTATTATGTCCTTAAACAGATATTGTGTTGAGTGTGTTTGTCCAAAGAGATAGAAAACAGGACGCCATTTTTTTTTTTTACCCAGATTAAATTCGTTTTCTGTCTTTTCAATACGACTGACACGAAGGTAATATTTAGATAGAAAATTAGAAATACAAGTCTACTTTTCTCCTTATTTATTCTATACATTACACCTTTCTATTCTTAGAATTAATATTACCAAGCTTACTGAACAAAGGTCGATCATCACGCAGGTCGCATATGGGCAACCAGAGGCCTGCGAGACAGATTTGGCACGTGGCAACATTTTTTTTTTTTTTTTTTTTTGTAGTCCGCGGCCTATCCGGACACTCATTCAAAATAGAAATTATGAATGCTTTCTGTAATACGATATACGTTCTTTTTTTTTTTTTTAAGAGAATGTGTCCCGAATAAAAATGAAAAATGTCTTCTGTGGACCTCTAGATCAAAGAGGTTTACCAATGCCTGTTGTAACTTTACTGTCAGCAGATTGCAATAACTATGATGATGTTCATCTTTCGTGGTCTAAGATTACCATAGCTTCAATTCGGGGTGTCGGGGAGTCATGACTTGCAATTGATTAGGATTAAAGTGAAGGAGAGTTATGATCTCGTCATCAGACCCTCAGTCTCCTCTGTCTGTCTCAATCTAGAGGCAACACACTGTCAGGTCGGCTGAAGATCAGAATGAAGTGGATGACCAAGGTGCTCAGTCAAATAGCATTATAATGGAACGCATTATATTTTAGCTGAAAGGCTATGGTGATTTATTTATGCAAAGTACGGATATTCTTGCTGATTCTTGTAATGCCTTCGTCTCATCTTTTGCAGTTATCTGGAAAGGTCTGGATATTTTCCCAACATTTTTCTCGATTCATTATGACTCCTCTCTCTATATCTATCTATCTATCTATCTATCTATCTATCATTCCTCCTTCATACCATGCTTCCATCTTTAGAAATTGTATTCTATATTTGTTTTAATAATTAAATCTTGAATTCTCCTTGAAGGCATTATAATTGAATCTAAAATTCTCGGATGTTTGTACATGCATGTGTGCTTTCTGAGTGTGGCCTTACTGCTAATTGAACCAACCGTTGGTTTCATCTACGCAGTTCACCGAGTCGAATGAAGGGTTGGAATTTCCCGGATTTGAATCAGGAATAATTGTACTGTTCATTGGCAAGTCTATGGTTCGAGTCACCCAGGGTGGCAATTCATAATGTCAACCTCCTTCTCTGATGATTAGCTCTTTCCCCCAAGATATTTAGAATTTTGGCAATCTTTTCGTGTTAATACAATTGATTATTCATCATAATTCTCCCATATTATTGAATGGGATGACATATGCCTACGTTTACTGACAATTTTTTATATTGTTCAGGTTTGACCTTGTGAAGTAATATAGGAAATACGGGTACCATTAAAATGTTCTGTTTGGTATCTTTTTAAAAAAAAGACTAGAGAATAAAATTAAAAGCCACCCAGAGAGCACATACTTCTGCCAATGTCATTGTCAGAGAAAGTAACTGTCCATAGATCCAACCATAGATTTAATCACTTACCCATTACCCACCCTTTCACAAAACTTCATTGAAATTCTTTGAGAACTTTTGGAGGTATCGTGTGGACAGACTTGAAATAACTAGCAGAAATCTATACGACAAATGTCTTGGCAGTCACCTCTGATGGTGTCACCCAGCTGACCCCTTTAACCCTGCTTTGGTCTGCCATCGGTACTGCTACAAAGACAATTAGCGACTAATTAAGGGAGCTCGAAATCTTGAAGCTTTTTGAAGGAATACTACCTACAACTGGCTTTATCCCAGGTGAAATTACCTAACTTTCAAAAGGTAAATGCAGTTTGATAAACGTTGATCTGGTCGCTTGACATGAGATTCTATATAGTGTACAAGTATATTTCCTTCTTTTTTTCCATTCATATGCTCATTGCAGTTAGTGTCATCAACCCAGCACATGTAAGGAAACCTCATAACTCTTGGAATGAACTCAAATCCTGTTATAGTGTGAACCATACCAAAGGATTACTTGCTGAGGTCATGTTTTTCAGAAGATAGTATCCAATGATAAGTCGTATGCGTGTAATGAAATTTAGCATTAAACCATGGTCTCTACACTATATGATGGCTAGTTAACCTTATCACCGATATTCAAAGAAAAAATATAGTTTCCTCCAACTTCCTGTTCCTTAATTTATCGTTATCGTAGAGAGTTCTCGCCAGCAGCTCGCATTGAAGATCATTGAAAGTTTGTGTGGTCTATTAGGCATCATTTCAAAATCTTTTTTTCTGTGTATGTTTTTTTTTTTCAAAAAATTGCTTTTGGGGGTCTCTATGGACCATTTTTGACCAACAATGACCAAATCTTGTGCTGGTTTTTTTTTTTTTTTTTTGGATAATTTTAGATAAACGATCTATTTTCTTATAGATATATATATTTTTTTCTATATTTTTCTGGTAATCGTTCTGTTATAACCGCGGGCTATTATTTTCGCCAGATTACGAACCATAAACTACATTTTCAACACATTTTTTAGATAATTAGGTACAACTGCAGGCTATGGTGATTCATTTATGCGAGGTACGGATATTCTTGCTAAATCTAGTAAAGCTGTTGTCTCATCTTTTTGCAGTTCTCTGGCCAGATCTGGGTATTTTTCCATCTTTTCACACGCTTTCGGCTTCACTCTGTAGACTACTTGAATGGCGACATCCACTGACAGATTTCATCCTTGTTTAGGATTACTGAACCTGATCCCCTGGTCTGGATTGGTTAATCAGTTTGAATTTTAATATCCAAAAAGAAGTTTTCTGTGTCCCCCCCCTCTCTCTTTGATCATTCTTTCTCAATCTCTTTCTTTCATTTTTTTCAAATTTCATATTACATTTATTTCGATAATTACTTCATTTGATTAAAGCTTGAATTCTCCTTGAAGGCATTATAATTGAATCTAAAATTTTCGGAGATTTGTTTGTGTGTGTATGTATGTGTATGTGTGTGTGTGTTCGTGTGCGCGTGCACGTGCTAGTGTGTATATGTATGTGAATCCCCGTGTGTGTTTGTGCGTGTGTCTGTTCGAGCGCGTTCAAATGACAAATGAAAAGAAAGAAAGAAAGAGAGAGAGAGAGAAAAAATAGGAGTTATAATACAACAGAGCGCCGCGCCAGGGGTCACCAATGTTATTCAGCTGAGGAAAGCAGGCGTGTCAGCTTGAATATTCTGTTTTATTTTTCCCGCCACAGCCAGGATGGTGGTCATTAAGAATCAGTCAGCTGATACCACTGACCGTTCGCCATCCTATTAATTAGGCCCCGGGAAAGATGATAGGACTGATTGTCGGCGGCAATGCGATGACCGTTGGGCAGTCATGACGGCTCTCGGATTAAACATCGGTTAATTATCGTGCACTCAAATGAGATCGATTTCAAAGGATTTGTGCGCCCTACCCTAATTCGCCTCTAATCTGATCCCCAGAGCCAGAAAAAGGAATAAGTTGTGAGGAGCTGAAAGCCCAGATTCAGACTTAGTTGCACTCTTGTCGAAGCAATGAATTTATCTCAATTTCTCGACCGATCCATAGAGTCCCATTTATTGTTTGTAGCAATTGTTGGTTTTTTACGGGGCCACTGCGCCAGCCCGACACCTGAGATAGTCTGACTTACGGGGGCAAAGAACTCCAACTGCCTTGGTATTTACCCATAGCCGTGTGTGATGACCTACAAAGACATTTTACAAAAGCGTGTTAGGATATATATTGCACTGAACATAACTGACTTTGCTCATTCTAACCTCTCATCCGGACAGTTTGAGGCTCCGATGTTCAGTCTCCTATCCATAATTCTTGTGCATTGGACACAGAGTAAAACTGGTATACTTTATATATCATATGATTTAGATTGTAATATCTACACAGAATGTATAAGTAGCTGCGCATGATAAGGATACAATGAACCATTTCTAAACAGTTGGTATTCCCTTAGAATTAAAACTACAATGTTCAGTTTTTGAATGTGTCCACACATAGACGATTTTCAGTCGGTCGGTCGGTCGGTCGGTCTGCCCCATTCACTTTAACCAACGGAAATACGATGGATGGTAGAGATATGATATCCACGAAGAGGCAACGTCATTAATGCTATCATGTCATTATAAAATTGACAGGTTCGGCATTTTTTTATTTTAAAAAGCCTTCCACGATTTTCATAAAATAATACACTTGGAATATTTCCATAATGTAATATTTTACAAGTGTGAGAATCAATTGACTGGGAAAAAGACTACTTACTCTTTTTCCTTGTCCCCCAGGGGATGGTGGAGGTATCGTTTAATTTATGTTTTTTTTGTTTTTTCAAATTTTGAAACTTAAAAATGATTGCGTGATGATTCATATTGAATTCACGCTTCAAAACGAAAAGGTGGGCATTGTAGTTCAAGATATAAGGAAAATATCAACCCCCAAAAATGGTTCGTTGGTCATGCAGTGTGTGTGTGTGTGTGTGTGTGTGTGTGTGTGTGTGTGTGTGTGTGCTGTATTTCTGTGTATTCGTGGGTAGAATCGAGCACCTCTTCATTTAACACTGCTTACCGATAAAATAGAAAAAGCATTAATGTCCGTTTATATTTCAGATCCCTCATAGGTGCTTGTGGATTTTGTGTGAGTCTGATGATTTCGCAGATCATCACAACTGAGTTCAATCTTTACGAAGTGCCTCATATTTGAGACCTTCTACCAAACTTAGCTAAGCAAATTAACTTTCTGCATATGATGTTACATGTTACTGGCACTATTATCTGTTACAGCAAGATTGTGGAACTAAAAATTTTGTGAAATCAATCAAAGAGGCGGATCCAGGATTTTGTGCAAGAGGTGATCCGATTTTTTCTCTCTCGATTCGTCTGTTTATTTAGACAATGGATCTTTTTTTTTTGTCATTAGAAAACGTCATCCAGAAGTGTCACCAGAACTTTCAACATGGGTTTCTATCAATTTTCAAGTTGGTTTGGCTGGCTATGTATGTATATGTCACGTGCAGAGGTTTCACCAATGGAGCTGAAAGATTGACAATTTGAACATTAACTTCTTATTACGGATAGAAAAAAAAGGTTTCTTTATTATTTTTTTTTAATCACTGCCTAGATAGGTGTTTAGATGGGGGATTCGATTCACAACATAAGTTTATGCTAAATTAGTCCTTGATTTGTGCCTTGATGTGTTCACGTTTGTTTTTTGGGAATCCAGACTTATTAGTGATTCAACAAGTAGCGATGGACGTAATTTATTCATTGATCACTCCTTATCCAAGGTTTTTAATTGAACATCCCCAACATGACATGCTGCCAAAAGACATAAATAGCATGACGGTTTCTTTTGAGTGACTAACAATTCAAATTCTTACAATTTTGGAGTTTCTATTTTTATTTTTTTTTCTGTATGAATCTTTTTGAATATATCTAGATTCATTTATCAAATACATTTCAACTTTTAAGTTACTATTTTATTGATTTGAATTAATTTTCTGCAGGTTATTCCCCGGAAAAAAAAATTATGAATATATTAGAATTTATGTAGGTATATTTTTTTTTTAGAAAAGAAAGTAAATATATGGGCGAACGTAGCAAATTGGTATAAATATCTACTGAAATTCAGTGGCAGGGTTGCCAGGTTAGAATCTGAATTTTAAGCCAAATAATACAAGAAAAAAGCATAAAAAAAGACCAAAATATCAGAGTCCAGCTGAGATTGTTGAGCCAAAATGATTAGCCAAAAAGGTCAAACTGGCAACATTATTCAGTGGTTTCTATACATTATCTCACTTGATAGTTTTTTGCTTCAAACTTGGAGTGAATAAATGTTCACGTCTTATCAATTTTATCTGTTTTGCGCATAAGTGGAACAGACAATAGTTTAAAATGGTTGGTAGGATATATCTTTATCAGCAAAATAGTTACCTTAAAATGGAAGAGTCCATCGTTACGGACTGAGAAACAAATAAGGTCACACTGTTCATTATTTAGATATGTATGCCCGTTTTATTTCTTTATTCTACTTTTTTATCCAGCGATTTTCTGTCGACAATTCTATGTCTACACTGATTCCCAGGTGGCTGGTGACAGGTGAGATATTTGGGAAATACAACCGACTTCAAAGTTAGTGAGGGCGCCACGACAAGCTCCCGCGCAAAATAACGTCAGAAAAGAGTTTCACTGACAAGACCCAAGGGAGCTTACAAAACCTGGGTCTCCGATCATTGTTGGAAGCGATGGCACTCTTTATCCCTCTCTCTCTCTCTCTCTCTCCCTCTCTCTCTCTCTCCTTCCTACCCTTCTTCCTTTTTTTGTCACGTTTTCCCCTCTCTCCTTCCCCCTTCCCCCCTCTCTCTCATACACATACCACATACTTTCTCGACGGAGGAATTCAGGGAACTATGTATTTATTTTCCCCATAAAAATAAAACCCTCATTGTGCTTGACATATATATATGTAATAAGAATTACAAGGATACATACCCGGTGAATATTAACATTTCTTGCCAACTGCACTCATCATCAACCGAGAATAGCTGTTTCCTGAATTTATGAAAACGAAAAGCCCATTTACATTTGAATAACGTATTTTTCTATTATCCAGTCAGAATTAATTGTTTTCGAAAACTCAACGATCCTAACCAATCATTGTTGAATATGTCTGAGGTTAATTCATTAGACTTGCCCCCTTTTTTCCGTAAATCATAAAAAATAGATATGCAATCATTTTTCCGATTTTCCCGATTAACCTTTTCTTTCTTCTTTATGTTACTCTACAGTTTATTCTTACCAATTTTCCACGTGTTTTAAATGTTATCTCTGAATGTTTAAATAGACGTTTTCCGACAATCATCATCATTATCATCCTCATCTTCATCATCATCAGCAGCAGCCTTTTAGCGTCCATCGTTGGACATATACCTTCTCCAAGATTCGCCAAATCTCTCTATCACGGGCGTCTCGGAACCAGTGCTTTCTGAATTTGTTCAGCTCGTCAACCCATCTTACTTTCTCTCGGTCACATTTTCGCTTAGGGATCCATTTTGAAAGTAGTGACGTCCAGTGCTTGCCTAACATTCTTGCACCATGTGCAGCCCATTGCCATTTGAGTTTACTATTGGTTTCTATCATATATTGGACTCTTGTCCGTTCTATAAAATACTGAGTAGAATATACAGATTTCTTTTTAGGACGAGTGGGTCTTTCTTTTCTTGAAAGTCCAGCTTGCTCTACCGGAAGCATGCCAGCCTAGTGTGATTCTCCGCTTGATTTCTTCTTCCTTTGACTACTTCATGGAAATTAGTTGTCTTAGGTATAAGTAGTGGTCTACTTTCTTCAACACTGCATTTTCAGTTTTGAACGTTGTCTTTTTGTCTTCAACATTTTTGTTGTACATGACATTTGTTTTGCTGAAGTTCATGTGGAAGCCATCTTTCTTGCTTTCTTCATTTAGTTCCTTAGCATTATTTTGAGATCATGAAGGGTGATCTATGAAATAAAGTTGAAATTGGCTCACAAGAATTCCCAACACAAATTTTATAAACACTTGTAGTAACAAACAAATTACATAAATTCAAAAAACAACCAATCCTTTTCCACTGAAGATGAATTTTTTTGCTTCGAAACTTGCTCGAAATAGTTCTATATAAATAAACTATTCCATGTATACCACACACTCCAGCTCTGCCTCAACTTTTTACAGTACAACTCTTTCGCTCTATCGCCCCTCTCTCTCTCTCTCTCTCTCTCTCTATATATATATATATATATATATATATATATACCGGCTTCTGGTTATGTAAGTTTATGTACAAAAGGTATATTTAGGCAACAGTCTTTCATTATTACAAGTTTGGTTTATTTTTATTTTCAGTTGACTATTCTTGAATTTCTACAAGGGAACGGATGTCTGGATTAAATGAATGCAAATATTGTTCAAACGTTTTGGATTAGGCACTTTTAACCATACTTCTGACCAATTTTCGAGATCAGGGAAAATCTGCACTTGTTATTCGTTTGTTTGTTTGCTTTTTCAAAATGTAGATACTTTCAAAACATTATACTGTTTGTTGTTTACGCGGTATGGTGACGTAACGCACAGGACGACTTACAAGCGAAATTCTTCACTTAAATATATTTATAAGATGTCAAATATATTTTGAATCCCTGTTCCCATATTGAAGATGATTTTTAGCTTTCTGAGAGATTAAAAAAACTTGTTTTTTTTTTACTATTAATGTTGTATAGTGGACACGTAGTGTTAGAGTGTATCTGACATAAATATCATTGCCTAGTTGTGTATTATCATTGATATGAATATGAATGATACTTTGATAGGACAGATAGCTAATTAATCCCCAAAGCAGGTCAGAAGTTGTATGTCCAACAAATATACATGATTATACGTATTGAGTGGGACAAAAGACAGATTGATAGACTCGGAGTAAGTATAAAGGATATGTCAGTATGTATTTGTATGTACATATGTGTTCATCTGAGGACAACGTTATCTTGACACGTCTGAGTTTGTGGATGTAGATATACGTGTACGTACATGAACACAAGAATCCATACGCTTGTTGTTGGTATATCAATGTTTCAACTTCAGTGGCATCAATGCCAGGCAGCGGACTAGATAACTATTCGACCGAAACGCATAGCGATACAGAAACTAAAATCACGCCCAGGGTAGAAGCGGATGAAAGAAGGCAGTGCCACAAGGTTCTCTCCAGCAGCCAGACTTTATCCTACAACGGCTGATGAAAGGTCGGTCTTTCCTGCATCGGCTTCTCTGGTCATCTGAGGGTGGAAAACTCTCCCAAATCTTCGTTCGCAGAGCCATGCAATGATATGTATGATTCAATTCCCTTCCTCTCTTCCTCTCAACCTACTCCCTCACTCTCTCGCTCTCTTTCTCGTCATGTTGCGTATCATCAATAGCCTTGATACTTTTACATATAGGAACCCAGTGCCGCTAGTACGGATAAAGTTCCGTTTTAATCGTCGATGTTTTGTGGACGATCATATACTGATCAGTTTGCAGCCTTAGTGCACATCAATCTCATGAAATAAGTTAGCAAAATATCTTGCGAGAAATTCCTCCGGAAAACAAAGGTCAATGTTGTTTGACACAGTTGTCGTAGTGGGAATTACTAGAACTAGACTGAAGACAATGTCAGAGTGCCCCTGGGACTCTAGCTCCCTGGTTATGAATTCAGCGTTGTCATTTTCCTAAACCTGTTGCCTCCCTAATCTAGAGAACCCTATTTGCCCTGCTATCTCATTCATAGCGTAGGCAAAAAGAGATAGATCCATGCCCTTTCTAAGAGAACATAAATGGCTCCGATCAGAACCTTCACCTGGCTCAGAGATTTCATTGTCTGTGCAGTTAGATGATAGTTTTTTTCCTAAACAGACAAACATAAAAAGGCCATATGTCACCCCACGCTTTTCACTGCGGACCCTGTCCACAGAAACCTCAAGCCTGACCCCTTGATACTTCCTCTTTTTTCTTCACAACCAACACTAGGTTTCTGGCATACATTTTAGTTCATGTCCGATCATGTAACGGACTTCGCTTCTACGGTTTTCTGTACTGCAAACATTCCTAACGGCAAAATGCATAAAGCTTTTCTCAATCTATCGTTTCCACATTGTCAAATTACTATTACCATACGAGTATGCGCACGTGTGAAAGCTGAAGTTATCTGCGTGGTTCCTTTAAAAGCTTTATGACAACCCAAGGATAAGCAGTGCTCTTCCTAGTTAGAGATGGAAGAATGGTATTTCGATAAACCAAGTTAATCAGATAGTAAGCCAAGGGAACTCGTCAAGGGTAGCATTTCCCAACCTTTTTCTAAAACTCAGTGTTAACTTGTCAACGAAAAATAGGAAAAAAGAAGTTGAACTTTCAGTGTATAGAGAGGTAAAGAGAAGGGCACTGTCCATTGTTAATTCGTCGGCCCCCGGGGACGAGACGGTGAAGCCGAAGCGTTACGTTGGAGGGATTGTAGGAGGTAATCACTCAAGCATTCTTTTTTGCTTTTAATTTTTTTTTTAAAGAATGGAACAGACTTTTACTCCACCCATCTGCCTACGGCGGCGTCCCAAGCAAAAGATTTTTTTAATTATCAAAAAATGTGTTGTAACATATCAAACTGTTTCGTAATGCCAAATGAAAATAACAAGAATGGGCAAAAAAAAAGAATGAAATAGGACGAAGAAGAAATGATAACAAGGTTAAAATGGAAGGGAAGAATATCGTGAAAAAAGACGGAGATGGGCAAAAAAGACATAATGAAACTAAAATAAATACAGTAAAAGATAATAATAATAATAATAATAATAATAATAATAATAATAATAATAATAATAATAATAATAATAATAATAATGATGGAAGTACTGGGGATAAGAGGAAAGGTTGAGCCTATTCAGAACACTGCTGGAGTCTGCACAAATACTGAGGAGAGTTCTATAAATATGAGATCAACGATCCAAGCTATTAGCAATGGCCAAACAGGGAGAAGAGAAGAGGGAAGGGGAGAAAAAAGTTTTTGGGGGGTAAGGACCACAGCATTGCAGTGGTGGGTGACGGAAATATGAGAGGAAGACAATGGATCTGAAGAAACAAGAGTGAAACTGTAAACCACGGCACCGTGAGTGTATGGAGAGGTGGATGGGAGACCTGAAGAGACTTGCTGTCACTCAGTCTGCACTGAGTATGAAAATGGAAAATGATAATAATGATAATAATCAATAAAATAAATGGTATCAAATAGACCAATATAAATCTATCCACAATGATATAATATGATAGAATAAAATAGATTGAAAGATTATGAAATCAGTCAAAAGTTGATGGATGATAAATCTAATGATAATCATAAATTAGAGTTGAAATAATCATAAGAGCAGAATTTCTACGATTTCTGACGAGCTAGAAGGACACAATTTTCATTTTCAATGACCATTTTCGACTTTTCTTTTTAATAGAAAACTGCAGACATCGGACATTCAATCGTACATCATTAACAGCAGGTAAAATTTTGAATGGTAAGATTTCTTTTAATGACTTCACACCTTTTGATGACATCACACCTCTCCTTTCCTTCCTTTTTCTGTTGTTTACCGAAACAACCGGCCGGTGACTAAAAGGCGTCGAATATAGATTTGTGAGCACATCTCGATAAAAGTGTTGAAGGTCAAGAGGACCAAAACAAAGAAAAAAGGAAAGAGAAAGCAGGAAGAAGAAGAAAAAGTGGAGAGTTCATTGGTTGCCACCCAAGTCTATGCACTAAATGCTAACAGCAAAGAAGGAAATATATCATATATCAAATGGATGCCGCTTGTGTAACGAGCAAGTGGGAAATATTGATCAAATTACCGTAGGTCCTAAAATCTTGGCTCAGAAAAAATACAAGCTACGACATTGTAAGGTCTGTCATTTTGCACTGGACATTCTGTGAGGAATATGGCTAAAAACAGTTCAGATGAGATGTACAATCAAATACCAGCAAAGTGTTAGATGAAACTTGTAAGCCGAAGATCCTGTAGGTCTTTGATATACAGACATATATGCGAGTTCTCCAAAAATCTGTCCTCCTTGGAACAACTCGAAAGAGGTCTGAGGCCTTTTGTTGGGGCTTGACTGTCAGAAGAATCATTATGCATACTGTGCAAAAAAACCGTAAATAGAAAAATGTGCTATCATGGTGATGCACAAAGGAAGGCTTTCAATGACTGAAGGAATTGAACTTCCGAACAACAGCAAGATTAGGACATTGACCGCACAAGACCAATACAAATACCTAGGTGTCCTTGAATGTGACACGATAAAACGGGAAGAGATGAAGGAGAAAATAAAGAGAGAATACCTCAGAAGGATAAGGAAAATATTAGAAACCAAATTAAACAGCAGAAATCTAATAAAAGGAATGAACACCTGGGCTGTGTCAGTAGTATACAGGACCATTCCTAGGGTGGACAAAGGAAGAGCTCCAATCAATGGATAGGCGAACAAGGAAACTTATGACGATGCATAAAGCATTACACCCAAGAGATGATACAGATAGACTATACGTTAAGAGAAAAGAGGGTGGCAGGGGGCTCATCAGCATAGAAGATTGTGTTCAGAGAGCTAAAGTAGTCCTAGAAAGATATGTGCAAACAAATAGTGAAGAAATCATAAAGAGCGCGAGAGATAGTGCAGCAAGCAATAAAGTAGAAAACAATGGAACAGTACAACAAACAAGAAAAGAAAGATGGGAAGGGAAAAAATTGTACGGCGAGTTTAAAAGACGGATACAAGATGTAGCAGACGAGAAATCATAGACGTGGTTACGAAAGGGGAACCTTAAGAGAGAAACAGAATCGCTCATCATGGCAGCCCAAAACAAAAGCATAAGGACAAACTACATAAAAGCAAAAATCGACAGAACACAGACAAACAGCAAATGCCGCATGTGCGGTGAAAGAGATGAGACAGTAAACCACATAACTAGTGAATGTAGTCAACTCGCCCAGAAGGAGTATAAGCATAGACACGATAGAGTAGCAACGATGATACACTGGGAACTAAGCAAACAAATGGGATTCGACCATGTGGAAAAGTGGTATCAGCACAAGCCAGAGGCAGTTTTGGAGAATGACAAACACAAACTACTCTGGGACTTTGACATCCAAACTGACCACCTCATCCACGCAAGAAGACCAGACTTAGTAATAGTAGACAAAAAAAGGAATTCCTGCCAAATAGTAGACGTTGCTGTGCCTGCAGACCATAGGGTAAAAAAGAAGGAGAGTGAAAAAAGGGAAAAATACCAGGACCTAGCAAGGGAGTTAAGGAAGATGTGGAACATGAAAGCCAGGGTAGTACCGGTCATAGTGGGTGCACTAGGAACTGTCTCCAAAACGCTGAGGGAGAGACTGGAGGAGATCGGGATTAGGGGAAGGATAGAGACCGTACAAACCACAGCACTTCTGGGAACTGCACGGATACTGAGGAAGGTGCTAGAGATATAAGTACTGTAGCGAATCGTAGCCCTGTCATGATATGCGAAAGAGAAAGGAGACGTTAGCTGAAGACCTGAGGAGACTTATTGTCACTCAGCCTTCAGCGATAACCACTGGGCAACCGGTGTGAAACTGTAAATCGCAGAATTACTGCGACCTATGAGTACTAGGAGAGGAGGGCTGGAGACTTGAGGAGACTTGCTGTCACTCAAACTCCAGCGGTTACCACCAGGCAACTGGTGTGAGATTCCAAATAATAATAATAATAATAATAATAGGAATCCTTCAGGGAGACTTTCTATCCCCACTACTATTTGATCTAACAATGATACCACTCAACCGAATCCTGGAACAGCAAAAGATACCTATTCTCCGAAACAAAAGAAAAAGTCAACCAACAAATGAAC
Source organism: Thysanoteuthis rhombus (assembly GCA_963457665.1). Lineage (NCBI taxonomy): Eukaryota > Metazoa > Mollusca > Cephalopoda > Oegopsida > Thysanoteuthidae > Thysanoteuthis > Thysanoteuthis major. The sequence continues at coordinate 4,397,945 of OY735234.1, read as the reverse complement.
GTGGACGACGTCTGACAATTTGCAAAGAATAGGAGAGAGCTCGAAACGTTGTTCAACAAAGTGAAGGAATACAGTGATGACATTGAGCTGGAGTTCGGAATAGATAAATGCACACTCATGGTAATGCACAAAGGAAGACTCGCAGCAGCAGAAAGAATCGAATTCCCGGACAGAAAAAAGATTAAAGCATCGGCTACACAAGATCGATACAAATGCCTGGAAATTCTCAAATGTGACACGATGAAACGGGAAGAAATGAAGCAAAAATAGGAAGCGAATACCTTAAAAGGTTAAGGAAAATATAAGAGACCAAACTAAAAAGCAAGAATCTGATAAGAGCAATGAACACGTGGGCTGTATCAGTAGTAAGATACACAGGACCATTCCTTGGATGGACAGAGAACACCATTCAATGGACCGGCGAACAAGGAAGTTCATGACAATTTGCAAAGCCTTACGTCCCAGGAGATGATCCTGATCACCTGTAGATGAAGAGAAAAAAGAGGACTCATCAGCATAGAAGGCTGTGTCCAAAGGGCCTAAAATAGATCTAGAAAAGTATGAGCAACCAAACAGTGAAGGCATTATCAAGAGCGCACGAATGAACAGCAAAAAAGTAGAAAACGAAAGAGCAGCACAGCAAACAAGGATAGGAAAATGGGAACAGAAAAAACTATACGAAAAATTCAAAAGAAAGATACAGGATGGGGCAGACTATAGATCATGGACATGGCTAAGAAATGGACACTTGAAGAGGGATACAGAATCACTCATTAAGGAAGCCCAAACAAATGGATCATATGCCAAAGCGAAAATCGACAGAATACAAACAGCAAATGCCGCCTACGTAGGGGAAGGATGAAAGCGTAAACCACATGACAAGTGAATTTAGTCAATTAGCCCAGAAGGAGTATTAAAACAGACACGATAGAGTAGCAACAGCGATACACTGGGAACTGAGCAAATGAATGAGATCTAATTATGCAGAAAAGTGGTACCAGCACAAATCGGAGACAGCCCTGGAGAATGGAAGTAACAAATCATTCTAGGACTTTGATATTCAAACTGACCATCCCATCCAAGCGAGAAGACCGGACCTAGTAATCGTGGACAAGAAAAGGAGAACCTGCAAATAATAGACTTGGCCTCCCAACAGATTACAGAGTAAATAGGAAAGAGAGTAAAAAGCTGGGAAAATACCAGGACCTGGCAAGTGAACTGATGAAGGTGTGGAACATGAGAGTCCGGGTAGCACCAGTTAGAGCACAGGCACTTGGAACTGTACCCAAGACACTGAAAGCAATATCGGAAGAACTGGAGATAAAAGGAAGGAAGGAAGGAAACTATACTGACCACAGCACTGCTGGGGACAGCACGAATACTGAGGAAAGTGTTAAGAAGATAAGATCTATGACCCCCAGCTGTTAGCAGTGGCCAAAGTAGGAAAAGAGGGTCAGAAAAAACACCACGAATGGTGGTGGAGATACGAAGCACAGAGCTTTGATAGGTTAGGTGGGTATGAGAGGAGGACTGGAGACCTGAAGGGACTTTCTGTCACAGCTTTCAGCAACAACCAACGGGCAACTGGTGTGAAAGTGTAAGCCACAGCCCGGCTGAAGACTCAATTTCCAGCTGTGACTATCAGGAAACTCTTGTAAATAATAATAATAATAATAATAATAATAATAATAATAATAATAATAATAATAATAATAATATGAAAGTCAGGGTTGTACCAGTATTTATAGGCGCTCTAAGAACTGTCCGGAAGACACTGAGGGCGAAACTGGAGGAGCTCGGGATAAAAGGAAGGATTGTAACTGTACAAACCACAGCACTCCTAGGAACCGCATGGATACTGAGGAAAGCGCTAGAAATATAAGGACTGTGACACTAAATGCTAGCCGTGGCCTAATAGAGGAAGGAAAATGGAAGTGGGGATGTTAACCACAGCGCTGGCGTGATGGGTGAGGAAGAGAAGAGATGTTGGCTGGAGACTTGAGGAAACTTACTGTCACTCATCCTTCAGCAATGACCACCAGGCAACTGGTGTGGAACTGTAAATCACAGTATTGCGGTGGTCTATGAGAATGTCAAGAGGTGGGCTGGAAACTTGAGGAGACTTGCTGTCTCTCAACCTCCAGCGGTAACCACCAGGCAACTGGTGTGAAATTGCTAACAATAATAGGGAACATGTAACTTATTGAGATACTTGGGACGGACCCAAAGAGACTTACGGCAGAAGCAGGAAGAACTAAAACTCTGAGGAAGAATCGGAATCACCCAGACGATAGCATTGATGAATTCACCTAGTAGTGAAACGGTATTGAATTGGCTGACTGTTATTTGATCGCTGTGGAGAGCCACCAGTAATTACTGGTGTGAAAACCCAGTGAGAACAAATATTTATACCTAGTAATTTAAATATGAACAAGCAAAAAGAAAAGAGAAGTATAACACACGAGACGAAAGAATATATATATATATATATATATATATATATATATATATATATATATATATATATATAAATTTGAAAAAAGCAGAAGTGGTGGCGCCGGAAGTGGAGATTGAAGTTAACCCCACGTAGAGTCTGGCGACGGCTCCACTATAGGCAATGTGAATGAGAGAGAGGGAGAGAGAGAGAGAGAGAGAGAGAGAGAGGAATGAGTTATAGGTATATAAGGAAATGTGTATCTGAGGTCACTCCATTAGAGACCCCAGACACGCCTCAGTAAACAGAAAACATTTTTGGAAATAACTTCTACTTCTTCTTTTTCTTCTTTGGTTCTCTACGTCTTCAACAGTTTTTTCCCGAGATTTGTCCACACATCTCTATCAAACGCTTTTAAATCGGTCGGTCTGTTGTTCGGTCCCACTTACGTTAAACAACGGAAATAGGGAGGGAGGGAGAAATGTGATGTCATTAAGAGGTGCAGCGTCACTAAAAGTCATGAGGCCATTAAAAGAAATCTACCAATCATGTTTTTACCATTTTTAAATAATGTCACAATAGAATGTCTGACGTCAGCATTTTTGTACTTTTACAAAGTCAAAAATGGACCCAAAAGTCAAAATGTCCATTTCCCATTTTTATTCAAAATAGTACTTGCAGAATATTCACATATTGCAATATTTTACAAGTATGAAAATCAATATGACTCAAAAGGTAGACTCCTTGTTCCGTCTCCCCCTCATTCTACTACTACCTCTGATGGTGGATGTATTGTTGAACTTTTGGGTTCTTGTTTAAATATCATTCCCGACGTTTGCACTTGGTTCGGTTTGATTTCCGTCTTCTTCTTGTTCTTGTTCTTCTTTTTCTTCTTGTTCTTCTTGTTCTTCTTCGTCTTCTTCTTCTTGTTCTTCTTCTTGTTCTTCTTCTTCTTCTTCGTCTTCTTCTTCTTCTTCGTCTTCTTCTTCTTCTTCTTTTTTTCGAATTCTACATACACGTAATTGCTTTTTTAGTTCCTTTCCCATTATTTTTTCCTTTTTCTGCCAGATTTCTTTCATCTTCTTTCCTTATAACTTTCTCCCCTTCATTACTTTTAGTTCTCGATATCTTCATCCCATTCGTCATTTCCCTTCACGTCTTCTTCTTCTTCTTCTTCTTCTTCTTCTTCTTCTTCTTCTTCTTCTTCTTCTTCTTCTTCTTCTTCTTCTTCTTCTTCTTCTTTATTGAACTTTTTATTCTTTCCTTTCTTTTTCCCTTTCTTTTATTTTTTTAAATTTTTTTTTTTTTTCGTATGATTTTAATTCTTCCCGTGTCACCTCATTTTTTTCAGTTTCTTTGCTCAATTAGAGCCACATTCCCATTTCATGAACATAGCTTATTCCAAAATAAGCATCAAAGTTTATACCGGCAACCGAAAAGGCAGCCATTGGATTACCGACGACAGTTTAGTTTAATGGCAAGGGCAATTCTACGTTGAAGCGATTACCTCATTGATCCCAGGTTCGATTCTTGCAGCAGCCCCATTTTCGTAAATTGATCATTCTATCTATGCTGTCTAGGCTAAATGATACATTCACCCTATGATAACGGAATCATTCTAGAAATAATTTCGAAGTATTATAACGCATTTATTATTATTCCAGTCGAATTATATATTATAATGGTCATTGGTTCAGTATTTACAGATTGCTTCCTAATTGTGGCCTTATGTCATATTTTGCTAAGTTTAGAATAACTTCTGGTCGCTCATATTTCAAGCGACTGTTACCAAGCAAGTCTTGCTGTTCATTACTACTGCAGAGAGGTCAATCATCAAGGAGTACCCCATTCCTGTGGACCCGTACTACGTTAACTTCGGTAAATGTCATTCATTGGTAGTGAATTAGATGGCTGCCTATTTCACATTGGTGCCAACAATAGGGCAAGATTTTGAGCCCTGCAATAAGAGAAGTTTTTAAATGCTGATTTTCCAGGCAAATAAGGTCTCTCCTCTTGAACGTTTTGGCGTAACACAATTTTCAGAACCTCCGATTTGGCCTTACGTTGCGAAGCTTAATTAATACCATGAGCTAAGATTTCGGCTCATGAAACTAAATATCCTCCATACACCCACTCCTACGCATACATACTGCAAATACTGACTCTCTGAATATAGATTAACATATACACTCTTTCTCTTTCTCTCTCTCTCTCTCTCTCTCTCTCTCTCTCTCTCTCTCTCTCTCTCTCTCTCTCTCTTTCATACGCATACACACGTGGAACACATACACAAAAAACATGCTCACACATTCATCTGTATTTAAGGATCTAAGTCCATGTAGGAACACAATGCTGTAATTTATATTCATTGTTTTTCGCGATTCACAGGAGCTTTCTTTTCTTTCCTTTTTTTGAAGGGGTGAGGACTGTTCTTATTAAGTTATTTGTTTGATTATTTATGTATTTATTCATTAATTTCTGGCATTTTTTATCTTTTGTAACTTGTTCTGCATTTCTAGTTTGTCTTCTGTGTTCTTTATTCTTCATTTTCTCTATTTCTTTGTTCGTCCATTCATTAATCCATCAAGTCACTGTACTTTCTTTCTTCAGTGTTTCTCGTTCGTCACCTTTTTCCTTTCTTTCTTCCTTTCTTTTTTCTTTCTTCATTTATTTATTTATTTATTTATTTATTTCGTTCGTTTGCATTTTCTTTCCAACTTATTTCAAGTAACTTCATTCTGTTTTCATTCTCCCGTTTTCCTTCCTTTTCATGTCCTTCTATCTCTCCCTTTTTCTGTTTCTTTTCTCTATTTCCTTGTTTTTTCCCTGGTCACCTCTTCATTCTATCTTTCTTTTTTTTTCTCCTTCTTTCTTTTACTTCCATTTCCTTCATACATCAATTCATGAATTCACTTCTTGTTTATTATTTGTTTCTTTCTTTTATCTATTTCATTCGCCACATTTTCCCTTTCATTTTTATTCTTCTTTCTTTCTTATGTCTGTTTCCTTTTTCAATCGTACTTATATCAAGTTCCCTCATTCTGCTCTTTCTTTTGCTACCTTCTCTCTCCTACATTTCTGTCTTATCTTATTCTTTTCCTTGTGTCCATTCCTTTCTTCCTCAAGGCACCGCTCTTTTCTTTCTTTGTTTTACTTGTTCACTATTCCTTTGCTTCTATCTCTTTCTCACTTGCCATTCTCACCTCGTTCATTTTTTGCTTCCTTTTCTTTCATTCTTTCATTCATAGCTTTCTTCCTTTTCCTGTCTTTCCTTGCTCTATCTTTTAAATTTCTTCGATTTAGTCTGTTTTCTTTCAAACCCATTTGCGCACCCCACTGACAATTGCACCTTTTTAATTATTCAGCGCACTCATTCATTCTTTCGAATTATTTATACCCCATTCTTTCTTGGATTAATTTTTTTGTATTCAACTATTCTTATCTCTCCTTTTTCTTCATTTCTTAATGCTTCTTCTACTCACGTTGTGTGTTAGTCCGAAGGGTTGTCTGGCTGTATGGACGAGTGTATTTATGTATATGTGTGTATGTTATACTACCTTTTCCTTCCTCTCTTTCTCCATATTTCTTTCCAGCTCCTCTTTTCGTATCTCTCTTTCTTCCACTTACTATCGTCTGCTTCATCATTCTCTTGCAATTATTCGTCCATTTTCTTACATTGGTCGATTTTGTCCTCATCCATAATCTTCTTTCTTTTCTCTCTTCTCTTCCGCTCGGTGTCTTCCTTCATTTCCTTTTGTTTTGGAGTTTGTTTGTTGTGCTTTTTTGTTTTGTATCTCTTGGGTGGGTGGGTGGGGGGAACTTTCCTTATTTATCCTTGTTTTTTTCCCGGGCTGTTGTCACTTTTTCCTTCATTTTTCTTTACCTTTCATTGTCTTTCATTTTGTGTCTTTGTTGTCTCTCTTTTTACTTATAAACCATTTTTCTTTTCATCTCTTCATCATCTCCCTTTTCATTTCGTCACCCTCTTATGGTCTCGTTATCATCTCTCTTTTTGCCCCAACCCCACTTCGCCCCCTATCTCTCTTTCACTATCTCTCTCACCGTCTCTCTCTCTCTCTTTCTCTCTCTCTCTCTCTCTTTGTCTCTCTCTCTCTTTTTCACTCTTATTTTGCCACGCTCTACTCATCTACGCTCTTTTTTTCTTCTTTTTTCATTTCTTTCACTTTATATTTTCAGACTACCTTTTCTTCCCTGTTTTTATAATATCACTATTGGGCCTTGTTTTAGTCTCTCCTTTTTGTCTATTTTTCATTTAATTTTTAACCAATTCTTTAACTGATTCATCTCTCTCTCTCTCCCTCTCTCTCTTCCCTCTCTTTCTCTCTCTCTCTCTATACATATATATATATATATATATATATATATATATATATATATATTCCATTTTAATACTTTCCATCCGTTCTATTCTAATATTCCTTATATCTCTATCTCCCCTCTCTTTCATTTTCTGCATCAATCCATTCTTTCTTTCCGTTTTTTACCTTCTTTTTCTCTTTGGTCCGATGTGTGATGACGATTCCAGGGTAAATACTGGTCGACGAAAACCAAGAATGAAAGGAAGGAAATAAGGAAGGAAGGAAATAAGGAAGGAAACAAGGAAAAAAAAGGGGACGGAGGGACGGAGGAAGCAAGTACGACAGAAAGTAAGGGAAGAGAGGGACAGTTTCCAACTGATGGACACACATCGGTTACAAGCGGGCCTCTTCATACGAACGCCCCGACCAATACAGTTGCCAACTACATCGTAAAGGCCACACAGCTTTTGCTCCCAGTCTGACCGGCAGGGCAACTGACAAGACCCTTAAATCGGCAAACGAATCGTCATTTTTTTAGCCCCAGGTGACCTCAGAAGAAATTAGGGAGTCATAGATCTTTGATGGAGAGAAACAGATAAACTGTCGCCTCGTCCATTTTTTTTTTCCCCCTTTCCTTTCCGAATTCAGCCTCCGGACATTTTAGTGTCCAAAGGTTGGAGGATGGGGTTGAACATCGGGGTGCAGAAGGGAAAAAGAGAATGGAGAAGGTTAGATTGAAGAGGAAGAAGTCAGGGAGGTCTAACATTTTTTTCTTAATATTGTTACCCCCAAGACACTGGACACCTTCGAGCGATGAGAGTTAATTCTGATTCACAAGTTTTCTTTTCAAAACTGGCCCCTAAAATGTTTTAACTAGAATTTGTTGTTTGGAGGAGCATGGGGTGCTCAGGATAGCAGATCGAGTTCGGTTATGGGGGAAGGTTATCTAGTGTTCGTTGCATATCGAAGTAGCAGCTAAGGGTGGGGTGGTTAGACATGGGGGAGGTTGAAGTGCATGAAGGTGAAAAAATTATCGTTCAGACACGAAGAAGGTGTTTATATTCACAACATGCGGGGAAGAGTAACCTTGTGTATACATCTATATGTATGCAAGCATAGATGTGCATATATGTGCTTACCTTTTTATGAGCACTCTTGTGTGTGTTTCCAGAGCATTCATTATTACTGAATTCCTACTTTTGCTTTATTATTAAGTGTATAATACGGTTTGTGAACATCAGCAGATGGTGGTAAGTATGTGTTTGTATGTGTGTGTATCCATGTCAGTATGGCTACGTTCATGTTTTATTCGTGTGATATAAACCTGAATGTATGTATGCACAGGTCTAAATATGTTTGAGTTCATTATACACTAGATTTTTTTATGTAATCTGCGATATCAAGGGTAGTATATATTAAACAAATCCGTCAGAACCTTCATTCTCTATGAAGATAACATACATGGGAAAGACGGGAAGTAAGGCATGAAATGAAAAAAGAATGATTCCGGTCTCATCTTCTGCTTTTGAATTCGGTATACAGAGGCAAGGTTTCGTCTTTCCTGATCGCAGCCCACTGACGTTATCGATTCTCCTTCATTCTCCGGTTTAGCGTTAGTCAGTTTCCAACTCCAGGGGTCGGAAAACTACAACTCACGGCTCACAGCCGAATTTCATTCGCCCAGCCGACTTCATTCACCTCTGTCAACGAAGTTGAAAAGAAGTATTCACATTCGGTCGCGTCCAATCGTCTGTTTATCCACACGATATTAATATTTCAGTTAAATTCTGTTAAATAGTGAGAAGTGGGTCAATAAGGCGGTGGTAAAATTTCAGGCGGATCCAGGAATCATTCTTTGATTGAAAGATTTTTCTCCGTTTTGTTTTCCAATTACATTTATGTATGTTCCAAGGACTGTCCTCAACGAATTTCTGTAAGGTTCTGTAGAGATAGCCCAAGGAGCTCTAGAGGACTGGTTGAATTTTGGAGTGGTTCCTTGCACAATTATTTCTGCAGCGTCGTATTTATGTATGATTCAATCTTGGGGCGGATTCATACACAATAATTCCTCCTGGCATTGGCGTTGGTGGAGGTATGTGCCATCTGAGTGCCTTATACTTGAAAACGTGACGTTGTATACAAATATCCCGTTTTCTATCTTTGATGAGCAAGCTATAAAATTCAGTATCGAAAAATTGAGCGGAAACCCATTTTTGTATTGGCCTCAGAGGTCAGAATTAACAGCCAACTTTGATTACAGGAATCACAGAATTTGGACCACAATTTGACAATGTTTTGTCCCTATACTGAAAAAAGAAATTCTTAGTTTTTATTTACCGATAGTTGATGGGAGTTTATATAGCTATATACCCCCATAACTAGAAATATTAAAGTACTTCCAGAAAAAAGCTGCTCCCATTGCTTGGTATCATCATTGTATTATATTCTATTCGCCTTAGTCTGCAAGACAAATATATCTCTGATCCGATCTGCCCTCCATGAACTACAAATATCTAGCAGTTGGAGAAAAAAGCTGGATGTTTAACACTGAACTATGCAATAATTTAAATAAAAAAAAGATATTTCAGTATGATTCGGCTTAATCTAGATGTTGTGCATTTAAAAAAAAGACTTTGGTCTGACATCGAAATCTCATACACTACAATCTCGACTCAAAGAAAGTTCAAATAATCAAACACGAACACGTCTCCAAAAGATGCAAGTGCATTGAATCTGCCCTCATCTCGGTCAGCGATACGATTATCCAGCTCCCAGGTAATTTCCTAACTGCACCAACGCTAGCAGAGTTAATTACAAAACAACATTAAATGACACCACATACAAATGATAACAAAAAAATTGTTGCTGGCTACAGGTATGTTTTTTTTCTAAACCCTCTTTTACTCACATGTTTGCATAATATCTTTTGCAAATTATTTCCCCCTAAAAAAATCTATTCTTTTTTCCCACACCTACCACATTATCAAGACTCTATTTCGTTCCCCGAAACAATTTTATCTTAGATAAAAGGGACACCCACTTGTCAAGAGACCCAACTTACATACATCAGATAAAACCTTCTCTCTAATACAGAATAATAAAGAAAACACGTTCTCCAGCCACACCTAACAATGTCTCTACTCGAATATAATCCTGGCATTTCTGCAAATATCACCATTTCTCTCAAAACAACTGTCGCTCCAAGCTCTGACGAAACCCGGGGTCCATGAGTGAAACTCGCGTAAGCTATTACACTCTTCAACAAAACAAAAGAATAGCTTTTTTCCATATTGTCACCTTTTTAATAACATCCAATTGGATATCCCCCCCCCACACACACACATGTACATACACTGTAAATTCATTGAAAATGGTTTTACTATAGATAACATGGAGACAATTTTGCAGTAAAGATTCGGGAGATGTATTATTGGAAATAAAGACAAGCGTTACTGACAGCATAAGGCTATCATATTTGTACGAGTGAATAGAAGTAGGAATAATAATGGATCTATTTAAATTTGTATAGAATTATTTGTAAGGGGAAAAAGTAAATTTGTTTCATTTGAAGAATCCATACTGTGAAATGGTGTGCAGGGATATTTTTATTAGCAAATCGTTTATCCTGAGTGTTAGAGTCTAACATTACAAACAGAAAGACAAAATATCCATACTCTTCATTACATGAGTATGTTTGGTTTCCAGCTAGCATGTATATTTATCTATGTATATTAAACGGAAAGTAAGGGTTCAGATGAGCATCATAGTTACATTGTAAATATAACCCCTCCCTAAGACCCTTTAACATGTTTTTTTTCTCAAAAATTTTACTTAAAAACACTCCCTAGATCCATTGAGTATGCATACTAACTTCGGTCGACCTGTATCAATGTTTAAAGGGTGGAAGCAATGGACAAAACTAATTGTTTCATATTAATTTGATGGATAGATATGCACATATATATCTACACGTGTATGATTATATACGCGCAAATAAGTCTTCCCTTATGTTTCTCTCTCTCTCTCTCTCTCTCGCTCTCTCTCTATCTCTCTCTCTCTCTCTCTCTCTCTCTCTCTCTCTCTCTCTCTCTCTCTGTGTTTCCGGCTTTCAATATATATATATATATATATATATATATATATATATATATGTGTGTGTGTGTGTGTGTGTGTGTGTGTGTGTGTGTGTGTGTGTATTGTGTGTGTGCATTTGGGTTAATGTTCATTTGGCTGTTCATATGAATCTCAATATAAATGTATATATGTGGGTACATACATCTGTGCTTGAATGTGTGTTTCGAAAGATAACTTTACCTATGCATGTCACGTGCATTTGTGTTTTCAGGGAATATATGTGCATGACAATGTACACGTGTGTGGGGGAGAGAGAGAGAGTGGGGGCAGAATTCACGAACATGTTCCGGGTATATAGCCACCCTGTTCGAGCCCTAGGGTGGATAAGCAGGTTTTCAAATCAGCCAATGATAAATAAGACAGGGTAATGAAGCAAAAAGCCAGCCCTTTTTACGGACTGACCAATCTTTGCCCGGCGGTTAGCGGCATTAAATTGGTTGAAGTACGCTGGGAAATGGCTGGTGGCAAAGTTCCAATACTTTTTTTTTCCTTTCAAGGAGTTATTTATGACGAGAACGACCTAGCATATTTTGCTTGAAATATCTGGACTGTTATATTTTGCTTAAACACTCAAAGAAAACTGCCCAAAAAATTTTATATTTTTAAAACAGGATTTTTCAGATGTGAAACACACTTACCAGCAGGGATGAAGAAAAAAAATTTAAAGCAGGTCGAATGGAATCAGCATCTCAACGAATGTGATTCATAACAAATATCCCATTCGTATTTTTACCAGCTTTTCTACGAGCAAAACTTCTTGCCCCTCTTCCTTCCCTTCATCTCATTTATTTCTTTCCTTTTCAGATTATCTTTCTTCTTCTTCTTCTTCTTCTTCTTCTTCTTCTTCTTCTTCTTCTTCTTCTTCTTCTTCTTCTTCTTCTTCTTCTACCTTTTCTTTTTTTTTGCTTTTTCTTCCCTCTTTTTCTGCTTCATCATCTTTCACGGTTTGCACATTGCACAAAGTCCTTGGGAAAGGCATTAATCTACACTGCTGTCATGAGAAAAATAGCACAGGTTAAAGTGAGTGACATCACATCGGGTACTTGTTAACTAAGTATTAATGTGCTCTCTCTCTCTCTCTCTCTCTCTCTCTCTCTCTCTCTCTCTCTCCTTGGTCTTTCTCCCTCATTCTCATCTCTATTTCCATGTTCTTCTCCCCTTTCACTTTTCTTGTAATATTTCCTCTCCTTTGTCCTCAGTTTGTCATTTTCTTTTACCCCACAACAATGGGCATCCAAACGGGGCATTTGTCCCCCGCTCCCCTAGATCAGGCCTTAGCACCGACGGCAAAGGTGTTTTGGAGTTTGAACCTGATAGAAAGGCCAAGGATCAAGGGGTCACTATGAACAGTGGCGGCTTAGGACTAGTCACATCTTAAGCACTTCATAGTCTCTTACTTAACAGCCAACATCCGTATATATCTACCGTCCCCCGACTATATATCCTTTACCCCTACCGCTGAATATATGCTGTTTCCCCTCCCTGGAGAAGTGGCAGCGGACGCCCATGGCCCCCAGTCACTTCCACCACCCATTTTACTTCCCTTTTTTCCTCCTTTCCTTCTTCTTGCATCTATTTTATGCCTAACCTTTTCGATTTCGTCATCTCTTCCTTACAATTGTTAGTTTCATTAACCTTTCTCTTATCTGATATCCGATGGTTTGGAAAAATATCTGTACTTATGTGATAAGAAATTATTTCCTTTCAGTTCATTTATTTGAATTGCATCTACAATTGTTATTTTTCTATCAACACTCTTATCAAGCCAACTTTTCCGCCTTCTTTCTAATTTTCGTTCTTTCTTTCTTAATTCATTCACATCTGAGTGGGAGTTAATATGAGAGTACTTCCAATCGCTACTTCGGGTTCTTTTTCTCCTTTTCATGGGTCTACTGTCAATCGAAAGATCGCTCGAACTTGATTCAGTTATTTCCTTATTTGTGAAAAGATATACTCAGTAATCTTTTGTTTTGTGAACGCAACAATTTTAATGACTGTCAAAATAGATTATAAAAGGGCTAAAACTTTCTGTTATTGTAATCAATAACAAAATAAATTACGTAAAAACTTCTGTTTTTCTTCCATTGGTTTTTCTCCCATTCTCTCACTTGATACTGAAAACGGCGTACGAAGTTGTTCCCCGTTTTTAACATCGAGTGAATAAGTGTTTGGAATTTCGCAATTTACGGTGTTTTTTTGATACAAATTGTGATTAGTACGGTTTTAATCAAGCCACTTTATTTTAACTTATTTGTCCATCTGTTGTCGATCTCGACATTGACTTCAATCGGAATCTGAAACCCAACATCTGCTTTCACACATTCTAATAACGGTCACATGAAAGGCTGCGAGGACCATGTTGACCTGCCCGCGGATGCAAACGATACCCATGCTAAGTTTTGATCAGCAGTTCGATCTGCAAATTATTACGCTTGAGTTACTCATACTTTTTTTTCTAATGAGCGACTATTTCTTCGCTGGACAACGCTTTGATTCTCTGGTAGTATGTATATATATATACATAATGCTCCTCTATTCAGGGTTGAGTAAACGTTCATTGTAAGCATTATGCAATGTTCTTCCATAGGAATAGAACACTCTGGTGGATGGGGAATATAAGCAAAAATAAATATATCGCTTAAATTCAGCCTTACTGACCGTCCAGTTTTTAGGGTTAGGGGTAGGATACCGCCCCCCGGGACTTATGCGAAGGTTTCAATCCTGCCTCACAGTACTGGATGAGATAACGGATTGTCTACAGCCACACCGAAGAGTTGTAATACAACGAAACAGCTGTCTGTCTGTGGATGACACAATATATATATATATATATATATCAATGAAAACATTTACGGATTAATAAACTTAGTTTCCATACACTTTCATTCCTGAGTCTGTCTCACTTCCTTTATTTCACATTATATATATATATATATATATATATATATATATATATATATATATATATATATATATATATATATATATATACGTGTGTGTGTGTGTGTGTGTGTGTGCGTGTTTAACGAAGTTCTGTTTGATTCTCTCTCTTGCACCAATTATCTAATTATTATATATATATATAAAGAAAGAAAGAAAGAAAGAGAGAGAGAAAGATAGCAGGTCATTGTCATTGATTATCAGATGCAATATATACACAAATAAGGCCGAAGAGCCCACCGACCGGAATGTGGTGATTCAACAGTAAAGATAATGACTCGTGGAATAATGATAGTAATAATTACAGAATTCCAGGGAACCGAACGACCGAACTTTACGATATTAAAAACATAGGAAGTCTATATCTCAAATAATCAACGTGTGACTGGTAGTTAACGTGATAGATATCTGTGCAAAAGTTGGAAACTAGATAAAAATTTCTGCCGTTCACTCAGGATTAATACCCAACGAAAAGGCATGAATCTTCATCCCTGCACTCAGTCACAGCGCTGGATTAATGAAACATTGCCTCCGATATGCCACGATGGTTGACGGAGGTGTAGGTGAGTGAAAATCACCCTTCCATTGATAATTGCATTAGCAGTAAAATCTATAGAATGTTGTTACAACCGTTGTCAACCTTGACAGCTGGTTAGAGAGTTGATTTTCATTTCTTGATCACGTGTTTGTTTGTCAAATATTAATTTCATAAATTATGATCTTTGTCCTGTTTGAATACTTATTAGAAACTGTCAACCAAAACTGTCAACATGAGTTTCTCTCAGTTTTCAAGCTAGTCTGACTGGCTGGCCATGTTTGCTTCTTGCGTACAGGCTGGACCAATGTAGCCAGAAGGCTGAAAATCTAAACATTCTCTTCTCATTATGTCTAGAAAAATGTTTTTTTTCAAATTCCGCTAAGTAGGATTGCAATGTAGGTTTAAGCTGAATTGGTCCCTTGATTTATTTCGGTCAGTTTCTTGAAAATGAAAAATTGAACCATATGTTGGTACAGATTACTGAGATTTTGCCTCGTGAGAGACAAGGTGTGTTGGCCTGCTGTAACCCCATCCCTCCCCTTGTGCATCCACTCCTACAGGAAATTCATAGTTCTGTGAATCAAGCAAGAGAAAGTCCTCTTGTTAGGGTCAGTTTAGTACTATCTAACAATTTTAATTTCAAAATGAATTGATTGTATACTGAGTGTTAACCCCTCTCATGGCTAATATTCCATTCTTACCCAATTCAACATAATCTTGACGATAAAGTTTTTAGATAATACCACAATCTTTGAGCAACTAATGCATTCTTTTTAAAGATCAACAGAAACTAAAAAGAATCTTTTTTATCCAAATAGTGTGCATTTGATGACCCAAAAAGGTCACCTTTAAGTAACGTATTCATTGATCACTCGTTTTTGTGATTTTTTCAATTGATCACCCCCAACACAGCATACATCGCCTAGAAAATAAAAATTGGTTACATGACGTTTTCTCTTGAGTGACTTACTAGACCTGTTTCAATTTTTGGCATAAATTAAACATGTTTTTTTTTTATGTGACTCTAATATGAAGATTAAAAAAACAACCCAGAATGGTCGAACCTTTCAGCTATACATCATTTTATTTCTTATCTTATTGTCTTTTTTTGCATGCATTTTACATTGTCAGGATTGCATTTATGAATTTCTTTCGTTTATTACATTAACAATTTTAATCAGTTTAGTTTAATTTCGTTAACAAAATAATTCAGAAGTTGGTCTCCAGATGAACAAGAACTTACTACGACTTTTTCGAAGAACATCTTTATATCCTTTTGTTTCATTCGATACACATTCGCACACCTAAACATCTTATTAGCTGTTCCTTCATCAGAATTTTCAAGACATACGCTATTATAAACCTGTTTGACATTGTCACACAATTAAATAAAATAACCAATTTAATCCATTCTGCGAAATTCCCCGTGAAAAGTAAATGTATTGCTTGTCGTGTGTTGAATCGCAAACCTCGAATTGCCAAGATTCGTGTAATTTTTTTTCCTTGTAATGTTTTCAAGGCAAATGTAGAAAGTTTCTGAACGCTTTCTCCGCAATATTTTTTTCATAATTTGATTCCTTTCTCATACTTATTTTGTTCGGATATTTAGTAAGTTTTCTCCAGTCTGACACAAGGCCAAAAGAGGAAATATTAAGAGTAAGAAGACTGTGTTTTACCAGTTATCCAAAGGAGTACCTACCCGTTTTAAAAATCAGCACTTTATATCTTAGCATTTGCCCAGACTCCAAAACTGGCCCCATAAGGCGATTTGCAACTAGCCCAGTAATTTTTAAAAAGCATCTGATAAGCGTGAAACTTATTATATTGAAAACGACCAACCATCAAGGCTATTACTCTATGGCGATTTGGATGATTATGTAACGCCAAATGTCAATGAAGGGGACGCCTTTCTGCCTTAAGATTTATTCATCAGTGTTTGAACGTTGATCATTGGTACCAGTGGGGAAAGAAATTTTACCATAGTTTTCAGTTGATTTCCATCAATGAAAACAATTATCCATTAGTTTCAATGAAGGGATCAACACTTGAGTTGGTATCAGTGCATGGCATAGGTGAATCATCGTAGCCCACACGTGTACCAGTACTTATTTTAAAGATATGTTGAAGTTCTGGTTCATGGTTTCTGACACGATTAAAATATCTAAAGTTATCGAAAAAATATGTGAAGAAAATAGATCTTTTATCTAAAATGAGTTTTAAAAAGATAGATCTTTTATCTAAAATGATTAAAAAAAGATAAATCATCTATTTGAAATGATTTTAAAAAAAAGATAAATCTCTTATCTAAGATGATTTTTAAAAAGATAGATCATTTTTTAAAATGGTTTCTAAAAAGATAGATATTTATCTAAAATCGTAGTAAAAAAAAATTCAGGTATCGTTAGTCCAAAATGATCAAAGAGAGCCAGAAGAGTAATTACTGGAGAGAAAAAAAAACGAAACATTCTTTACCTAGAGGTATACTCATGCAAATTTTAAAGGTTTTAGCCCCTAAAATGTAACCTGGAGACACACACTCAAAGAAGGAAGAATCTGTAGCTCACTTGGCAAAATGGTCAGGCCATTAGTGGGGCTATGGTAATTATTTTATTCCATTTTACCAGCATTTTTGGTGGTAAGTAAATTCATCTTCGATGGTAAATTGAAGAAAAATGATTTTACTCTGTAATAGTTTAACAGTTAGCTAATGTATGACTTATTTAACGTTACGAAATGTTCTTTTGAATTAAAGATAGATGATATTTTCATGATTACAATTTAGATTGGATTATCTTGATATATATTTCATTGTTTTTAAATGCTATTTACGTTATATTGTTTTGAAATTTTTATAGCTAAATTATTGGGCTATATTATAGAGGAATCAGAATCAGTAACTTCGAATACTAAAGGTAATACAATACAGATATTCTTTGCCTTATGAAAATTAACTTTACAACCTTTTGCTTTTACAAATAACCTGGAATTGTATTTTTGAGCATCTGAACTTTATATCGATTTATTTTGTGCATCCATGAGCAAGATGTGTTCTAATGAAACAGAGAAAGCCTGAGAATTCATAAGGGTATCACTTTTAGCCCCAAACTGACGAACATAGAAGAAAACTATTCTGGGAGTGTGAGGACGCTCAAAAACTTCATTTAGATAAGGATTTCATAAAAACGTTCAGCTCCTGGATAGCAGGGGACAGCTATATTATATAAGAAATGTTGCCTGTCTCGTGGCTGGGGTAGTTATGTATCTCTAAATGGAACTAGAGGTCAGTGTTCGAGCCCAAGTTAAGAATGCCAAGATTTTGATTGCTGATTTTCAAAGCAGGCAGACAGATCCACCCAGCTTGGACGACCAGTATATAACCATCTTCTTACCCGTATATTTGGCCCATCCCTTTTGTCCTTGCGCCGCACTAAGCTAATCGAGAAAACATCCAAACAATAAAATACCATGAAAAATATAATTTGATACTGAAACAGTACATGAATTTTATTTGTTTAAACACTTTACTAATCAGGAAATTTAAAAATGAACTTGTTATATGAGTGACCGCATATGATGTGCCCAAAGAACCATTTTTAGATAAGTTTATATTTTCGTCATTGTCAGAAGAACGAAGCTTAGCTTCTATCTAATGTTAAAGTTTGGGCACTCAGTGAATCAAGATGCACAGTTGAAACTTCATGATGACAAGAGAAATTGCAGAGCAATTCTAGAGATGACAAAATATAGACTTCTTAAAAAATGGCTTGTTAGGCACTTATCATACACGGTAACTTGTATGCTTATTAATCAGCGGTTTAAAAACTTAGAAAACCCAAAGGCTGCTTTACTATAAAGGAAATGTTCTGCCGGACTCCAATTTTTAACATCCAGTTTTGATCAATGAACTAATGTAATTTTCACCTTTAAAAATCATTTTTTTTTAAATAGATTATATGTCAGGTTCAGGTAGAGCACTGCTTCGGGTCCCCAAACATTATTTGACGGACACCAGTGATCCACTGACCCTAGTTTCGAAACAACTGTTATAAATGAATTAATCTTCTATGAACATTTGAGGCTTCCGTAGAAAGATTGATTTATTCGTTTGTATTGTTAAGTTTCATTTAGAAGACAACTGAGTTGATTTTTAATAGCAAAGCGAAACTATCGTGATCTCCAGAATTATATAGCTCCCCACTAACCGATTTTTTGTTTTGTTTTCATTCTCTTACATATGCATTACGCAGTACTGTAGCACAAGTTCTTTCTTTTAAGCCTCGAACGATACAAACAAAGAGTTGAAAAAGGAAATTGAAAATTTTGAATAACTCACAGAAATTTGGAGGAAGCACGTTCCCCTTTTCGTTGCTTCCTAACTTTTCCTTTTCTTTTATTTTTTTAGATCGTATTTCATAGTTTGTTTCATTGATTGATAATAGTTTGTTTATTGTTTTTAATTAATTTATATTAACTTGAAACGAATAAATTTGGTTCGCCTGCCGGCGTTGCAGCAAATAAGGAGATTTCGTGAAATGAAAAGTAAAAACTATAAGACAAGGATCTGGAACATTTTTTCTTTGAATATTTCCTGAGAATTCCTCTTAAAGCAACGTGTCATCAAAAGCCTTGTGTGAAATTTGTTTTCATTACGTTTTTTTCTCCTTTTTATAGTTTAATCGAATCATTACAACATATAAAACACGATCTCATGCCTGTATACATGTGTGTATGAGTGTGTGTGCATGTGCGTATGGATCTATGTATGTAATGGTGGATGGATGGAGGGGTGAGAGGAATGGTTGCCGGCACGGGAAACAGAATAAACTAACCGGTTTCGAATTTCGGTTGAGGTCACTGGTACTCACTTGGTGTAAATACACTCAGAGAAGGCATATAAATCAATATCTCTGCATTCTATACCATCACCAGATATCTTGAAAGATGTCTTGTCTCTGGCATACCACGATGGTTGACAGAGAAGTAAGAAGAAAGCTACCATTTCTGCTTTATGTGTTAGGCAGCAGAAGCAAGAACAAGTGGCAACAATAATAATTCATACATACGTACCACCCTGCCCTCGACGTACATCAGGGTTTCTCTCCTCTATGTAGCATCAATTCAATAAAACCTTCTTTATTTGTAATATGTTACTCTCTTCACACGTCTGCAGTGCATACCTCTGAAGAAGCCTATCAACATGCGAAAAGCATTGGGGCTTCATCTTAATAATAATAAAAATCTTCAGATGAAGCGAACCATTCTCTTCGTCTTTTCATTTCCACGCTGTCAATAATTACTGCCTTATATACATACATGTATGTAAATACAATATCGCCCATATATAAGGACACCCTACCAATGTTTTCTAAAAAAATGAATTTCTTCTAACCAAGACAACAGATATTATTCGGTATTTTATATCAACAAACCTTATAGCATTGCACTAAAAAATGTTAATTTGCAGTAGTCAAATAGTAAGAACATTCCATACGAAAAAAAGTGCATTAATATCAATATCTGGTTTGACAGCCTTTATTTTCTATTTTGCTGGGCCTCACATGAAGAGACCACAAGACAGCACAGTACATCCGAGAGAGGACAGGAGTCAGGGACATCATAGAATCCATCAAAAATCTCAAATGGCGGTGGGCTGGCCATGTTGCAAGAATGGGAGACAACCGATTGACGTCACGACTCACGACATGGATCCCCCAAGATCACATGCGCAACCCAGGCTGGCAGTATATTAGATGGAGAGACGAGCTAGACAAGTTCAGGAAGTACTGGCTTAGCGATGCCCATGATAGAGAAGTGTGCCAAATCCTGGGGAAGTACTATGTCCAACGACAGACGTTAAAAGACTAATGATGATGATTTTCTACTACTGTTAGACCACATTGACCTGAAACACAGCTGTTTTTACAGAGCGTCTGAGTGAAGGCAACATGTTTTCTTTCGATATATTGATGTAAGTTTCAGTATTTATCATCCTGTTGATGGAATACAGCTCACCATTGCCACTGGAACTGATTTTTTATTCCAACTGACCGCAGTATGCCATACATATTCAATTTTTGATTACAAGAGTTTGATTGCTGAAGAGATTGGAGATAGGTAAATACTTAATTATGTCTGTTTTGATCGTACTCCACTGGAAATCATATAAGCCCGGTATCAATGGGTTAGAAGAAAAATTACCTCTTTATGAAAAAGTGATAGGAGTGTACTTATTTATAACAATATATATATATATATATATATATATATATATATATATATAGAGAGAGAGAGAGAGAGAGATAGATATAGATAAATAGAGAGAGAGAGAGAGATTGATGGATACATGTAGAGAGAAAAAGAGTGGGGAGAGATGGGGAGAGTTGTTTATCATAATCATTGAAAAGAATAATGAACGGTTATCGTTGATAAAACATGTTGGTGCAGAACCCATTTATTTGAAGTAAATTTTATGTTTATAATCCATAATAATTCTTTATGATGTAAAATTATTTAAAAGAATGAATTTTTGAAGGGAACGATAAATTTATTATCGTAAATGCAAATTCATAAAAATTAACTCAAATTGTTCAAATTTCTACATCCTAATTATCAGCTGACTTTGTTATCTAAGAGACGTTACCCTAAAGTGATTACAATAAGCAAACCAACCCCATCTATCTATCTCTTCCTCTCTCTCACTATCTATCTGTCTATATATATATATATATACATATATATATATATATATATATATATATATATATATATATATATATATATATATATATATATATATATATATATATATATCAGGCATCAATAGAGGATTATATAGTTGAGCATTTTCCGCTGGCGCCAGTCGTCCATGTTTGAGCTTATGTAAAGGCATGGATTTCGAATATTGATTTCCAAGATAGGCTTGTATTTGAGAAAATGCCGAAACACAATTTCTCCACTCTTTTATTTCCCTCCCATTTGTCCTTGTGCTGGACTAAGGCAAGCTCAATAAATGCCCCTTTCCTTTCAAATATTTTTTGTATCATTTCCAGTCACTTATTTCCCAATATTTGTCAATGCAGTTTATGTAATGTTTTTCAGTGTGTTTCCCCTGTTTTACTCATATTTTGTTATTATAGTACAATGTATAAACTTTCTTTTGTTGAGAATATCAGTTGTTTTCTATGGAACTGTTTCGGGGATTTTAAAAACAAAACAGTTATATCAACATGGCACCCCAGCTGTATTGATTGAACACAACTTTTCATTGAGCTTTATTTTGATATATTGCTCATATCAATCATGTATTTTGTCATTTTATATAGGATATCATGTTTATTGTATATTGACATTATTTTAGACTAAATATAATTTATTTTTTGAAACGTGGCTTACTTACGCTACCCCCAAAACGTATTCAACGATGAGGAATCAATTAGTATAAAAATGGATGTGACGCGTAGTTTGTGTCATTTCTATTGAATGTTCACCCATGTGAATATTGAATTTGTGGTGTGTTTCAATCTCAGACTGTATACAAACCTACTTGTGATATCATCTTTAACAATACTAATCACACAGAAAAACTTCTTCGGGTGGATTATTTATCTACTTATTATACTTATTATACTTATGACAATTTTTGCCATTAACATAAAAGTTAATTTTTCCACTTCATTAACCATCACGCTTCAATTATTTTTTTCTTTGCTTTTAATTATCACAATAGCGTAAATAGAATGAAAAATTAAAGAGAATGGGGTTGCAGCAGGAATTGAACCTGGAACCAATTAGGTAGCCGTTTCAACGTAGCATTGATCCTACCATTTTTCTATAATTGTTTATTCTATTTACGCTGTTTATATGAAATGATACATTCACCGTGTAATAACAGGAGATCATTTCAAATAAATTTTCATACTCTGATAAAACACATTTTAATTATTTCTATTGGATTATCATCTTTAACACACACACACACACACACACACACACACACACACATATATATATATTACTGCTTACCTAAAAAGTAGGATTTCATATTAACGTTTATATGTGCATGTCTCTATTCCGAACTGATGTCTACTTACACAGAAATCATTGTCATAGTGTTCGCTTGTCTGTTCAGCACGAAGTCACGCCAAACAAAATTGATTTATAGAATTAACACCGAAGATGTGGCGTGATTTAGATACGCACCAAGTGAGTAAATGAATTAGCTGTGCAGATCGAAATGAAGAATTAGATCCCGGTGAGAACCGAACTCACGACCCTCCAGGCTTGGGACTTATTGTTTATTCTGATTCGCGCTGTTAATATATTTACTCGCTGCCGAAATGAAACTGGTCTGAGTTTAGTTGCGATAAAAAGCAACGAATATTGAGATGAAAGTGGTAAATAGTAGCCAACAATTCAAAAATAATGATTTTCAATACTTCCTCTACTGAAATAAAGTAAATTGGATTACTCTCTCTCAGGGAAAATAAGGAAAGATGGCCATCTTCTCTCAAGAATCGACAGTCACCACATATAGACATGTGCGTTTCAAGGTGATTGGCAGTTTATTCTGAGGACCAACATTTGTATTTTTCTTGTGCCTTTGTTTTCTGATATTTCACTCAACAAATATATTTTTATCAACAGCTTGCGTCTCTATTGCCTCCGTGTCAGATTTAATGAGATTTTCAATTTTCAAAACTTTTTTTTTTCAGATCGGGGGAAAGCGTGAAGTTAAAAAAAATTGGTTGGTTGAAAGTCCTTAAAATATACAAACAATATACTTCGAACTGCAAAAGCAGAATGAGTTAACTGAATTATTCCAAATATGTTTGACGCCCAAAGAAATTTGCACAAAAAAAAAAGAGATGAATGTGGGGCGGGGGACAAAACTTTGGAAAACAAAATGTAGAAGAATGTCAAAAAATCATTTAAAGAGATTTTTTTTTTCAATCTAAAATTGTAACAAACGAGAGAGAAGATAAAGGAGAAATAGAATTTTCCAAGTATCTGAAAGGATGAATAAAGAGAAAATAAGTAGAGAAGAAGAAGAAGAAGAAGAAGAAGAAGAAGAAGAAGAAGAAGAAGAAGAAGAAGAAGAAGAAGAAGAAGAAGAAGAAGAAGAAGAAGAAGAAGAAAACATAGAGTGGGCTATATAAATAATGATAGAAAAAAAAAAGACTGTATAATTCTTGTTTATCTGTTTTATCGTGCAAGCCTCCATCAATCAATCTCAAATAACCCAGGAAAACTCAACATAATGTTTCAAGAAATATAAATTGAATGTAACTCAAAAATGTATTCGTAATTATACACGTAACTGCCCTATTCCGGTCAGTACCCATTCCTGGCCATTAACTCCCCCTTTTTGTTTTGATTTTCAACGTTTTCCTATAATAAAATTATATACAAGTATTTCTTTAGTAAAATCATCAGCAATCTATTTACATTACACACATGATAAGCCTTACTTAATCTTCAATGTTTGCATTAATCACTGATCATTGTTAACCCCTTTCTTCTTGGTTTTCAATGAATTTCTATTGGAAAAAAAATCAGTATAGCATTTCCATTATTCATATCCACGCTCTGTTCAGTCAGTAACGTTTGCGTGAATTCCTGACTTCTGACTATCTTCATCTCTGTAATTTTCAATGCATTACAATACTTCTTTGGTAATGCATTTATATTAAGCATATATAACAGCACTATCCTATTTGTAACGCTCACACTAATTCCTGATATCTGATAATTCTATAATTTTTAATGTAAAGAATTTGCAAGAACAAATCGTGAGTCAGAATTCTGGAAAAAATCAGTGTTTATCCATCATTTTACGAGACAATAGCGTGTCAGTTTCAGTTAAGTGTATGCAGTTACCTGGTGGTCATGAGTTCAATCCCTGTTTCAGGTAGTCAAGTTCATATACCCTGGTTGAGTGAAACAAACAGAAGCAGTATGACAAGCACGAATTACTTAAGAATCATTCAGTACTTCAGTCTAGCATAGATAGTGGAACGAGGTTAAGGCATCTAAAACATTAGCAAATACGACAGATATTTGAAGAAGGGTATATCAACCGAAACGTTGCATCTATGACAACCAAGATGAGGATATTATTCGAATAATTCAGGGTATGATAATTCTTTATCTCATGAATTCAGGTGAAAAATGTTCGTGTATGAATGTAATTATGCATGCGTTTACAAAATACTCAGATCTAGAATCGAATTGTTTTCCTGTACATGGCACACACACACACGTTTGCTTTCACCCACTCGACCACACCTTGACTAGACATTGCGTAGTAGTACGTACTCAAATCTCATCCACCATTACAGTTGTAGCGAGTTCAATCCCGAGTGGTTACCCCAAATTGTCATCTTGTACAAGACTAAGCTAACCCTAGTATATACTTGATTGTATATGCGTGCAAAATGTATGTGCATAAAAGAAATATTCTTGTGTGTGATAGATATTTACATACATCAGCAAAAAATTGCAACGTTTAAAAGGAAAATAACTCTTTAAAAACTCAACAGTTAACTCCCTTTAATTTACAGTCAGCTGATTCGCCTAGCCGAGAATACAGCGGAGCGTATCAGCCAATCAGCTGACTGTAAATTTAAAGAGTTATTCCCCTTTTAAATGTTATGGGTGTTTGGTACACACTCAGTATATAAAGGTGCTTCGTCGTGGTGTTGTGGTTAGCGAGTTAGTTGCATGTGATCATTCCTGCTATAGTGAGTTCCATCCACACTGTGTGCCCCTCACAGTCTTGTGTAAGACTAATCTATGGTTAATAGATACCGATTCCCACTATAGAAAGTTTGATCAGTGGGTGATTTACTAAGCTTTGTAGATATCTAAAGGCATTTCCCGTTGTTGAGTAATGGTAACCATTATAGTCTCACAGAACGTTACTATTGAAGAGATCTTCATCTTGAAAGGATGCTCCACACTTATCGTTTCGAGCCAAATTTTGTAAACTATCGGTAAGTATAATATATAGGTTGTTATCGAAATGTATGCATACAATATCTATGAGGATATTCATTCAGCTTAGTGTATTACAGAGCCATGTGGTGTGGGGAGAATTACCGTTGTTTGTCAATCTTCCAAATAGGGAGGGCTTGCCAGTCCTGAAAATTCATCATTCGATATTGTGGTTTTTATCAATGTTCGAACACCCACCACAAGCGACGGAGGAAATAACAAAACTATTTCAGCCACTAAGAGGGACTAATGTACATGAAATGTATCTATATCATTCAGATAGATTGATGGAGAGAGAGAGAGAGAGAGAGAGAGAGAGAGAGAGAGAGATTCCTAAATCCCCTCAAGTGTGTCTTAGTTAAAACCCAGTACTCTATTTACACCCTTTGTCAAGTGACCCCATTTTCTGCAATAGTTTTTTGCAAGAATATGAATTAAACCAGAACACTGGATTTTTCCCAACAGTAATCTACGTGGGTGGGAGAAGGTAGGGTCACTCTTTTATGGTCGAAGCCTGTTTTGTTGGGACCCTTACTCCATCCAATGA
This sequence comes from Thysanoteuthis rhombus, assembly GCA_963457665.1. Classification (NCBI taxonomy): domain Eukaryota; kingdom Metazoa; phylum Mollusca; class Cephalopoda; order Oegopsida; family Thysanoteuthidae; genus Thysanoteuthis; species Thysanoteuthis major. Next base: position 4,372,041 of record OY735234.1, on the reverse strand, counting down.
CGTCATACTCAGATATTCCGATGTTTCTGTCTGCTGCTGGTGGACATATGGTTCCTTTCCAAGTGTTTCCGGTACTTGACAAATTTCGTTTCGTTTGAACATTTTTTTTAACTTTTTTTTTTTTTTCATTCATTTGCATTTGGGTTTGTTCATACTTACTCTTGATATTTCAATTTCGCTCTCGTTTGATTTCCCCTAACCACTTGTCGACAAGCAATGGTTAATAAGCTAATATGGTAGGATAAAGTTAGCGCGCTCGATTCTCATGAAGAACTCTACCTTGTACCGGACTTGAGCTGTACCAGGTTATTTGTGAAAATGTTTTCCTCTCTTTTTTTACTTCGTTACTTCCACTTATTTCCTGCTCTGTAATCCTTTTTCTCTCTCTTTTTTTCTCTCTTTTTTCTCTCCTTCTCTTTCATTCTTTATTCATCATAATTCATTTTTAAAGATATTCATCAAACTTAGTTAAGTCTGGTACGAGAACAAATGTAGGTAAGTGCATGGAAAGGAACATAGTTTGTTTAGCCAGTCTTTCAAATACGGAGGATCCACCTCCCTGCCTTGAAAATCAGTATTTAAAATCCTTTTTTATTTGGATTCAAACATCAACTAGTTGTGTCATCAAGAGATAGAAAATTATCTAATCAACCAAAACGAGTTATTTCACTAATCTTATTTAGATCTGCGACAGGATAACTGTAGTGGTGAGATCGAAGTCACGTATGGAATGGTCTGATAGATAGATAGATAGATAGATAGATAGATAGATAGATAGATAGATAGATAGATGTGGACAGAATGAGATAGATAGATAGATAGATAGATAGATAGATAGATAGATAGATAGATAGATAGATAGATAGATAGATGTGGACGGAATGAGATAGATAGATAGATAGATAGATAGATAGATAGATAGATAGATGTGGACAGAATGAGATAGATAGATAGATAGATAGATAGATAGATAGATAGATAGATAGATAAATAGATAGATAGATGTGGACGGAATGAGATAGATAGATAGATAGATAGATAGATAGATGTGGACAGAATGAGATAGATAGATAGATAGATAGAGAGAGAGAGATAGATATGATCAGAATGAGATAGATATGAACAGTGATAGATAGATAGATAGATAGATAGATGTGGACAGAATGAGATAGATAGATAGAGAGAGAGAGAGAGAGAGAGATAGATATGATCAGAATAAGATAGATATGAACAGTGATAGATAGATAGATAGATAGATAGATAGATAGATAGATGTGGACAGATTGAGATAGATAGATAGAGAGAGAGAGAGAGAGAGAGAGATATGATCAGAATGAGATAGATATGAACAGTGATAGATAGATAGATAGATAGATAGATAGATAGATAGATAGATAGATAGATAGATATGAACAGAATGAGATAGATAGATACGTACGAACAGAATGATATATATATATATATATATATATATATATATATATATATATATAGAGAGAGAGAGAGAGAGAGAGAGAGAGAGAGAGAGAGAGAGAGAGAGAGAGAGGAGATGAGATGAGATGAGATTTTTTAAAAGAGACTTCCAGAACGGACGTGGAAATGAAGAGAGACTATTTCCCTTGAATAAGCAAGCAAAAACGTACAAGAAACTAAAACTTTTATAACCGAAAAAATGAATGAAGGAAGACAGAGAGAGAGCAAAAGAGAGAGCAAGGGGATGAGTTAAAGAGTGGGAGAGAAGGGGAAAGACAAAGGATGTCATCTAAAAAGAAAAAATCCGAAGAAAAATAACAATGGAGACCAGTTTATCAATTGTATCTTTTTTATTATTTTTATTTTACTTATTAGGTACAAGGTGTCGATTTTCCACACCGCCTGTCCGGTCAGACGTCCATCAGAAAAGCCGCCCCTTCTTCCTTTCGTCCTAAGGCCTCCCCCCTGCAAGCCTGTTCAATCCAAGCAACTTGGCATTAATATTTCTGCCAGCTTGCCCCCAGGCAAAATGGCTCCAGGCTAAACAGCTCTTCGCTTTTGTTTCTGGATTGCTTCTTCCTTTATTTTATTAAAAGATAATAAATAAATAAACAAAAACAGCCGAGATGAGGCATACATGGTGGGACGTATTGGTCCCATCAGGCGGGCGCGGCAAGAATTGAGGAAGAACGCCACCAGATTGGAAGCAACTGGGGCGTTAACTTTAAAATAAATTAATTAATTGGGCGCCTGCCGTAGTGTGATGGTTAGCAAACCAACTATTTATCCATAATTATCCAGCCTTCATATTCGTTACATTTTTCTTCCTCTTCTTCTTCTTCTTCTTCTTCTTCTTCTTCTTCTTCTTCTTCTTCTTCTTCTTCTTCTTCTTCTTCTTCTTCTTCTTCTTCTTCTTCTTTCCCTATGTCTTCGATTTCTCGCCTTTTCTTCTTCTTCACTCTTTCTTAATTCTTAGCCGACTCACCCTTTTCACTTCTCCTTTGTTCATTTGCTTGTTTCTTTCTTTCTTTTTTCTTTTTTCCTTCACGTCTTTTACATGTCATCTCTTAGTTTCACAAAGTTACTCATTCTTTTTTCATCTCACTGCCCCTCCTCTCTCTCTCTCTCTCTCTCTCTCTCTCTCTCTCTCTCTCTCTCTCTCTCTCTCTCTCTCTCTCTTCATTTAATTTTCATTTTTTTTTTTTTTTTCAAACGTTGGGCTCTCTCTCTCTCTCTCTCTCTTGTAATCATTTCTAGCCTTCCCCCATTCTTGATTTTTCTCTTATCTCTTTTTCTCCGCAATTCTTACTGCTCCTGTATCAGGAAATACCCTCATCGGGGATTCTTTGTAATAATTTCCAGAATAGTAAGTCCACGCTCAGCAGCCTTTTCGAAGCCAAAAAAAAAATCGTGATGGAATATTCAGATCAGCAAACATCCTTCCCTCTCGACGACACCCAACACCATTCTCGATAGGAGTTCCCATTTCTTATCTTTCATACTATCTGAGGATTTTGTCTTTCTTTTTCGTCCATCAGATTTTCATGTCATTCTCTCTCTCTCTCTCTCTCTCTCTCTCTCTCTCTCTCTCTCTCTCTCTCTCTCTCTCTCTCCAACCAGCAGGTCTATATTGACAAGCACGAACCCAATATCTTCAATACACCGATAGTAAATAAGGCTTTCGATATTTACCAATTCTAACACGCGCAAACCAAGCAAATGCAGGCTATATATGGAATACGAAGAAGATAGTATTCCGTCAATCTTTATGGGAAACACGTGCCTGCCTTTAAAATCCGCCTTTGAAATCTCTTTTTGCTTTAATCTCGTGTTTGGCACCAGTGAGAAATACATAATTATCGCAGCCACTGAGTAACCTCTAAACATCCTTCCTTTTATGTATGTCCAGTGGGCGAAAGGAAGGTATTCAAGCCACGGTGTATGACATCATTCTCAAAGAGGTGGTTAGCGAGCTTTGCTCACAAGTCATTGGCCATGATTTCGATTCTGAGAGCGCAACAACTGAAGTTTTTAAAAATTCATTTTATCAGATGAAGTATTCTAAATCATTTTTTATACATATATATATATATATATATATATATATATATATATATATATATATATATATATATATATATATATATATATTGCTTCTATTTACCATCATCCTAACCCCTGTTGCTCTTTATCGCAACTTGATTTAGATTGATTTCCCTCCAGCAGTGAGTGAATAAATAAACAACGCGGATCGGAATAAACTTCCAGGTGAGAATCGAACACACGACTATATATTATCAATAAAGATTAAGATAAATAGTGGCAATTTTTTTTATAGCTCTAGCTTTGTGCCAGACTAATCTAAGTAGTATGCAATTATATCTCAGCAGTAACTTGGCATTGATGATATATCATACGGGGGTTAACATTAACAAGCTTGTCTCACCGAACTATTTGCAAGTACAGCAACTTTGAATGGTGCTTTTTTTTTATTAGTACTAGTTTTAATGTATGTAGTGCAGTCGAGGTCATCATCATCAACATCAGTCATTTAACGTCCGTCGTTGGACATAGACCTTCCCCGGGATTCGCCACAATTCTCTATCATGGCCATCGTGGAGCCAGTTTTTCCTGAATCTGTCTAGTTCATCTCTCCATCTTGTGTCCTGTCGGCCTCGGTTTCTTAAGTAATCTCTGGGGTCCATGTTGTGAATCGTGATGTCCATCAGTTGTATGTCATTCTTGCAACATGGCCTGCCCATTGCCATTTGAGTTTTTTAATAGTTTCTATGATGTCACGGACACCCGTTTTCTTCCTGATATACTGTGCTGTCTTGTTATCTTTCCATGTGAAACCCAGCATGATTCTTTCATGCACACGTTGCATACTTCTCAGTTTGTAGGTCTGTCTCTTGGTTAGGTTCCATGTTCCGGCTCCATAAGTGACTAGAGAATGCATTTGTTGAATACTCTCCTCTTTAGGATTATTGGGATCATCTGGTTCTTGAATCTTGAGTTTGCTCTGCCGAAGGCTCGCCATCTCAAAGTGATTCTTCGCTTGATCTCCTCCTCTCTTGATGGTCTCATGGAAATTCGTAGTCTTAGGTAGATGTATTGGTCTACCTTGCCGAGTTTTGCATCTTCTATCTTGACAGTTATTTTTTTAATTCTCAACATGATTATTGCACATGATTTTCGTTTTACTGAAGTTCGTGTGTAGGCCGACTTTTTTGCTTGTTTTGAACAGCAAAGGAAATTTAGGAGAAAAATAACAGCACTTATCAAAGTATATCTGTATGATAAGTTTTATCCTGAATGAGTGCTGCACTGCAAGCGGATGGCTCGCCATTGAGTAATGTTTAGTACACTAGGTGAGCACAATGGTTTCGAAACATTGAAAACGCGAGTACACCTTCTATAAAGAAAATATTCTGGTGAAGCTCAATTTTTAGGATTTAGTTTTTCGACAGCAACCAGTGAACTTCTACGATGAAAAAACTATTAACCTTTAAAATCATATTGATTCTAAATGGATTACATTTATTCGAATGTTAATGTATGGTGGAGGCTTGTGTGTGATGGTTATGTTTTTCGATAGCTATACAATGGATTATAATGGTTTTTAGCCACAAGATTCGCGAAGTCAGGTTTGATATTTGACGTGTAACCCCGTGTCATGTTGAACATTTGGTCTATTGGTTTTGAAACTTGAAGAATTTTGAGCTCCCTTTCTATAGAAGAAATATTCTGACGCGACCTTATTTTTGTATTTTGTTTTTACTTTAATTAATAAACAACAACGAAAAGTAAATTTTGACGTTTAAAGATTATTTTTCTCTAAAAATAGATTACTTTTAATGGTGCAGAACTGTGGAGAATTCCGTTTTGTGATAATTGTGCAATGAATGATCGTGCTTCTATGCCACAAGATTATCTGAGCATTATTTGAGGAACCCACAGTGGTCCGCTGACCCCAGTTTTAAAACCACTGATTTAGTCGGCTTGATTGCTTAGTTTGATTTTAATGCAACATGGTGTAAACCCGCTCACAAAGGTAAGTTACACTAACTGGACTCATTTACCAAAAAAAAAAAATTATCAAAAATTTATAGTATTCAAATTTGCAACAGTAGACCTATATTATTTAATGGAGTCTGGGTTGTCTCTGAACCACAGTTTCGAAAACACTGGTTAAACAGACCATTGCTTTCCGAAAGTTCATTTTACACCACTTTTTCGTAAAAAGATATATATATATGTGTGTGTGTGAGTGATGATCTCCTGTCATTATATGATTAAATGTAAATAGAATAAACAATTAAATATGGAATCGAACCACTGTTAAGGTAGCCGCTTCAACGGAGCGATCCACTTACCGTTGAGCTAAATAGCCGCCAGTAATGCAAAGCCCCAAGTAACCACTTGAAAACAAAACAGATTTGGTACTGTGAAATGTTTACAAAAGACAATAATGCACCAGTCACTATTGATATGATACGGCATAAATATACATGAACAATAAAGAAAAATATGTATTTAAAATATCTTTCCTGCAAACATAGTTTGATAATGGATTTTAAGCTATTTGCTCAAATCAATAATCTGGCTGTACTTCATTTGGTCCTAAGACTATGCAAACTTGGATTTCTGCGGCAAAGGACATCTGGCAACTCTTGGACAACGTAGATAATCTAATCTCAGCTTAATTTGGTTCAAGACCATGAGTTTAAGGCACCGAATGAGAATCAAACTGAGTGCTGGACTAGTTTCATTGCGACTACTTCACAAAGACGTGACCCAAATGTTTCTTGTATTTACAAAGATTAAGTTAGTAGAGCACAAGGCATCCTATGCCAATCTAATGAGAATAACGGTCTGTGAGACTTGCTTTCTAAACTCTGATACACGTTGAGCCTCCTAAGTATCATTCGGTGGTCAGAAAAATGGTCACACGAAAAAAGCCCGTACCGAATGAAGCCCACAAGGGAAAAAATCCACACTGAAAAAAGTCTCAACAGAACAAAGCTTGCACAGAAAAAAGTCCACACGGAAAAAGACCCACGTGGAAAAATGCTCTCATGGAAAAAAAGCCAACACAGAGAAAAACCTACACGGAAAAAAAATGTCTACACGGGGAAAAGCCTTTGTGGAAGAAAAAAAAAACGCATGGAAAATAATTTTTGTTGCATGCAGATAGGACCATACATAAATTCATGTTGATATTTCGGAAACCAAAAGTTCTGAATACAAAAACTTTTTTTCACTCAAGTATTAGTGCGAATATGTTCAACTGTTTTTCTTGTTTTCTAGAGAGGTGATGAAAATTTAAAGCTATCTCCTGTAAAGATCATTTTTTACCTGATTAGACTGATTAGACTCTTTACCATTGTCTATGTGTTAGTATGCGTGTTGTAGAGGTGTATGTGTGTGTGTGTGTGTGTTTGTTTGTTTATATGTAGGTATATATGTCCGAGATAGACCAATTATTATTATCTCCCTTGTGATCAGAGAAATAAATGGATATGTACGTGTGAATGGAATATCATTATGTTTATACGATATATATATATATATATATATATATATATATCGGGGTCAGACCCTGATGGCCTACAGATGGTCCGAAGCCATCAACCTAAAAATTGCTACTTAACTTTTCACTCTTTTTTCCTTTCTTTTATTTTAGATTATACTTAACGGTTGACTACTTCAGAGATCTGTCCCCCTGATAAATGGAAACCTCTTCTGATTTCCACCCAGTGCGGGGCGGACTATGGAACCGGTTGAAAAAAAGGATTTTCTCACCAGGACATTTTTGAATAGGGCCGCTTTTCAGATACTAGGTCATAGGATAGGAGTTAATATCCGAATCAACACGTATGGGGTGAGGTCCTTAACATTTTTTCCGTTTTTTTTTTTTTCAATTTTCGTCATTTTCTATTTCTCTCTATCTCTTCACTTTTTTTACCCTTCATCCACTTATTAATCTCTGCCTCTCTTTCCTTTCTTTTTCTCTTTATCTTTTTTTATTTGTTCATTTATATTGGTGTTTGTTAAGCTCCAGTAAGTCTGGCACAAGGCCATTTGCAGATTTAGCTTTCTAAAGGAATCTATGGCCAATCAGTTTACAGCGCAAAGTTGTTTCATCTGCTTTCTAAACTCTGATACACGTTGAGCCTCCTAGGTATCATTCGGTGGTCAGAAAAATGGTCACACGAAAAAAGCCCGTACCGAATGAAGCCCACACAGGAAAAAGTTTTTTAAGGGCCGAAAGAGATTCAAGTGTCCGAGTGTATTTTTTTCCGGGTTAAAAGAGGCGTCAGAAAATCAGTGGCGTATCTGTAGTTATTGTACTACTGTAAGTATAAGCTAATTAATCTAAATCAAATCTTGATTTCAATTTCTTTTTTATCAGATAGGTTGTCAGTAAGCAACACAGGTCGGAAATAAAGTCGACGACTGTTGGAACTTGCATCCTTTTTCATTCTATTCCCCCTAATTAGAAATAATAACAGTTTTCTTCAGTTAATTTGAGATTCTGAATTCTTTTTAAAATGGAATGTGCGAGCTGAGTTCAAATTCCGACTGAAACTGGTACCAATTCCTTTGGGAAAGGCATGAACCTGGCTCGTCCCCAGTTATTGGTAAAATAGCGCATGGTGACGCCGCTTCGGATACTTGTCTATTTTCACAAGTCGCAAATACCTCGAAGAACTCAGTGTCTAAGAGAAACGTGTGAAGTGAGCACAGAAACGACCAGCGTAAGGGCATTTGCCTGCCAATACCATCTCTCTCTCTCTCTCTCTCTCTCTCTCTCTCTCTCTCTCTCTCTCTCTCTCTCTCTCTCTCTCTCTCTCTTATACTCGCTATTCAAACAAGTTTGTGTTTATAAACTTGTTTGTTTAGCGAATCCACACACTATTATATATTTTCAACTCTACTCTAAAACATCTCTTTCGAAGTATGAAGTTCCATGTATCGAGCACTCTAAGAAATAAATTCATCACACATCAGACGTTGCTTTATATTATGCTATATTGCTAACTTGGTCTGTACCATATATATATATATATATATATATATATATATATATATATATATTCTCTTCCTCATTCTTTTGTGGCACATATTCTTCAGCTTACCTATTATTTCTTTTATTCTCTTTCCGCATATCTTGGGAGGGGTGTGTATATTCACTCTGTCCGTCTGTCCACACAATATCTCCAAAAGTTCTCACTCACTATTTCAATGTAACACGTTCGTCTGTGCATTGAGCAAAAAGCAATATTTTGTTGATAGACTTCAGCCGACAGTTGATCATTCTTTGGAACGTTCACTTCGGGGTTTGCAACCAGGATGATCCATCTTCGTAGAGATTGTATCATTCACACACTATGTCAACCCGTTTCTTATTCTTTTAAAATCAACGATAGTTAATGGTAGTTGCAACGAATCTAATTTCTATTTTTGTCGCTGCAAATGCTAAGAATTAACCGGATGTTTTGATATCTTACATGAAAAACAATTGCTGGCATTTTTTTAAGAATATATTGTCAATAACATTGAAAAAGTCTTCAATCTCATCTTCCCATCTTTGATGTCAATGTTTCGATTCATTCAACGACCTTCTTCAAGTGTAATATGCAATCCCACACGGAAAGAGAACCAAAAAACGCCGGCTTCAGGTTGAATCGGACGAAATGTAACGCTAACATCAAAAATAGGAGAAGAGATTGAAAAATACATTCAACAATTTCACAGCTATAAAGATTACCCCTGTTACAAGTTACAACTAATAACGGTATTGGTAGTATAAGTGAAAACGATGATAAAACACTTGACAGAAATACTTCATTAATTATAGAGAGTAAATAATTGTCTACAATATGCGATAAATAAAAGTATATATTAATGGTTCTCACTCTCTTCAATCTTCCAGATCGCCTCTTGTGGTTGAACTTTTCAAATTCCTCAAACCAATCCCCAAAAGAGTTTGCATCTACTGAATCATTGCCAGGACTGGCCCTAGAATTCCTTGTGCTTCGTAATAAAAGTGTTCAACCATCTGATATTCCTGAAAAAAAAAAACGACTTTTCTTATTTTGACTATTTCTATTTTGAGTAATTTATTCATTTTCCCATTTTCCTTTTCTTTTAGGAAAGTCCTGGTCATACACCCCGAACACTTTGCACCCTGGGCGACTGCCAGTGTTGCTAGGACCTACCCTGATTCCGCTGCATTTTTTCCTTCATAGGGCGTGAAGAATAAACCGTGTCGAATGTCTATTTCATGTTCAGCTATGATTTTCACGAAAATAACTTGAAATTACGACCTTTTCGCAAACTGTTCTCCTAAAGTATACACGGACAAGCAATAAAGATCTGGGGAAGCTCTAAAGATGCTTTTAAGATTTCTCTAACATAGTTCAAAAGATGTCAAAGAGAAATATTTTGACAAGATTTCTTTATATCAATAATGGTTTTCCATCGCACTGTTATTGATGAAGTTTGGGATAAAAAGTAACTTCAGAAGTCTCATCTGATATTTCTGAAGTGTGTGGACAACGTCTTAGCCCAATGACTCCCGAAGTGTGAGCCACAGAGCCGCAGAGCCGCCGTTAGCTCCAAGGGGTACCGTGGGATATTCGAAAATTTTAATAATCACTTATGATAAAAATTTGAAAAAATTATGTAAATTAAATATTTTTTTTAAATTGATTCCTCCTTCTTGTATCAATGGAATTTTTTTTATTAAACATTGCAAAAGTGATGATATAGCAAATAAAAGGTGGAGAAACATGAAAGTGAGTGTTCAGTATTTACTGACTTGGGGCGCCGTGATTAGTCTTTTTGGGCGCTGTGATTCGGAAAAGTTTGGGAACCACTGTTTTAGAAAATTAGGTTACCAAACGCAGAGGATGTGGTTTCGAATCTCGTCTGATACAACTACTTCTTCTTAATTCCAATTTCTTCCGCTTAGTCAAACCCCTAAAATTAAATCTAATGAGAACATGTCATAAAAACAATTAAAACAGATGGAAACAAAACTAGTTAATTGTCATTGTCAAAATATTTCATCTTAGAATAAAAAAAAAAAACATTACAATACCTGATGAAAAAAGTTTCCTGATTGAGTAGTGTTTCTTTCTCCCCCTCCCTCTCTCTCTCTCTCTCTCTCTCTCTCTCTATATATATATATATATATATATATATATATATATATATATGCTAGGAAGATATATAATTGTATAGTCTAGGAAGCTTTATATATATAGTTGTTTTTATGAATGAGTTGAATAGCCACAGGTAATGCAAAGGCCTAAATAACTGTTATAATTCTAATTCTCATTTTGTTTATTTACGGTCTATGTTTGCTCTATTAGTTTCTTTCAACGCATACGATTATGTTGCTAAGAAATGTATATATGATCTAACAGAATGATTGTAAATTGACTAGTATTGAAACTCTATTTAAACTATATCCATTCATTGCATGGTAACTGAATCATTTGGCCTCGACAAGATAAATAGAATAAATATGCAAAAAAAAATAGGACTACTGCAAGAATCGAACCTGTGCTCTACAGGGTCTCTGCTTCAACAAAGCCTTACACTTACCCTTGATCTATGGTCATAAACTTTGCACGTTCTTGCTGAATGAAAAGGACTTTTAGTATTAGAGATTTCATAATAATAGATAAAATAAATGTGATGTCATACAAGCCAATTACTTTCCGATCACTGTCAATGTCAGATATTTTGTATTAAATTCAGAATATTGAATTTTATTGAATCTTATTCTATTGTTGTGCGTTAGATTTTACTGTGTAGGATCATTAACTGTTTTTCCATGGACCTGTTTCGAGTAATTTGAAAAGCAGTTCAGGCATTTTACCATAGCGTCCGGCAGCTGTGTTAATGTTCCCACCTCTATTTTATCTTATATTCATATTATTATCATAATTTAGGATACTTTGATTTTCTCTCACTTGTCTTTAGTTATTTACTTAGATAATTATATCTAATCTTATTTCACTGTCATTTGACGAATTATACTCATATATGAATATATTTGTGTGTGTGTACATATGTGTGTGTATGTGTGCGTGCATTTATTTACTATTTCCAGTCTATACAAGGTGCTATCCAAAAGATCGATGAATTCGAACCAATTGATCAATTTGTCTGTCAAATTATCCAGCCCTTCCTGTGCCTTACCGAACATTTTATACGTCACTTGAAATCATTCCATCAAGGAATTCAGAATCTTTTTCTCTATCCAACTTTCTTTCTTCGAAAACCTAATCACAGCTCAAGATCCCTGAACTTTTGGGTAACGCTTCATATCAGGTGCCTCAGAATCGAGCAGGGTTCAGTCCAGTGCTTCTTAAACTGGTGAATGGTTTATTCAAGATTGAATACATTACTATTGAAGTGAATGAAACTTGAAGGATGATTGACTTTATTTACACATATATTTATATTTTTGAATACGAAATAATGTAATTTTTGTAGTAAACATATGCGAAGAGGTGACACTGCTCCAAAGCGTCCAGTTCCGACTTCCAAAACTTCGCAAGATGTAAAGCAAAAATTTCCGATGATTTTTCTGTGTTAATCTTTTTTATCGTCTATTTTAGTTTTCTATACTTATCTTTAGGATGTTCAAAAACTTGAACAGAATAAACATTTAAAAAAATTACTTACATCATAATTTTTGCTCATAATACAGAGCTAATATCCCAAGGGAAATTATAAATTACCGCCACCCAAATATGCTTCTTTTCACTTTCTGAATTCAACAGCGGTGGTCACAAATTAAGGGATCAATTTGGAATAAAGTTACATTGCAAATTGAACCCACCCACGGGGAGGGGTCTTTCAAAATACCAATTTCCTCACGCCAGTGTGTCTGTAAAATGTCAAGTATCTACTATGAATGATTAGAACAGGTCGAAGTCCGGATAGATAGATACATAGATACCTATTAATGAAGGCGTTATATTGTTCGAAACACTTTTTGAAATGACCTCCCGTTGTTAAACAGAGAATGAGTAACTCGGTCTAGGCAGCGTAAATAGAATGAACAATTGAGAAAAAATAAAATAATAGGTACGCATAAACGTCAAAACACTTGAATTACCTGAACCCAGCAACAGTGTTTACACCAATTTATTATGGGAAGCGGTGATTCATGAATTATGTATAAAATTATTTACGCGGGAGAACAGTATGAAAATGTCATGGGTGAATGAAATTTTGTGATAAAGACTCGAAAGTGAATGGACCCTACAATAGTTCATGAAATACTGATTCAGTTGAGTAGTCTCGTAGGATTTTACCTCTGTTGTGAGTTCGACCCTTACCGGGTGTTCCACACTGGTGTCTTTGTATCAGACTAAGCTAAGCTTAGTAAGTATCGATAAAAAAAACAAATTATTACGGACAGGGAGGGCACTGTAAGCTCGTCGGTGAAGGGTCTGAACGAGAGTAAAAGGACAAGTGGTGGGAATTAGAACAGAAAAAAGGGGTCAGACGAAGTTGTTGGGGCTGCGGCAGCCCTGATGAGGCACTTGAGTGATAATGAATAGGGATTCAAGTGAAGGGATAATGGAAATTGATATATAATATCATGTAGGTAAAGTTTGTATATACTCGCTCCGAGGTAGAAAGCCGGACAGTCGATCATTAAAGTAAGATAAAACAAGAAAATAAAAACAGGTCAGGTTAGTCGTTCAATAGAAACCGTCATATGCCAAACATCTTCTGTATTGGCGTGATCAATTAAAAATTGGGGAAATAACGGTGTGATCAGTGGACAACTTATTTTTCTCGACTCCGTTTGGGTAGTGATCATGTTTTTTTTTCAGATCTTGATTTTCGAAACGTAAAACGTGAATGCTGCTGGACATGATCTGAGGGATCAATCTGGCATGGAGTTACATCGCAATTTGAGACTAACTCCCGCTAAAAAATAAAAAATGAAAAATAAAAAACGTTTGAGGAGTGATTTTTTTTTAAGTTTGAAAAAAAAAGGTTTTCCAGACATCATAAGGAGTGAATGTTTAAAATGTTAGCGCCATTGGTGCGACCTTTACTCGTGATACGTACATAGCCAGCCATCCAAACCGACTCGAAAACTAAAAAAACCTATTTTGACTGTTCTTGTTGACGGTTTTTTTTTTTCAAGTACTACTTGACGTGTGAAATGTGTGATTGGAAAACTATTTCTGAGTTCCTAAAATTGATTTCGAGAAGCGCATTTATGATGTGTGTGTACACATACACACATCTGCGTATGTGTTAGTTTGCGTGTTAGTACATCCGAATGCGTGAATGTACGGTGAGAGCGTTAACCTATTTTTATATGTTTTTGTATGACCGTGCACGTGTCGTGGATGCTAGTGAGTGTGTGTGTATGCATCTGTCTGCATGTGTGAGTATGTGTATGCATGAGAGTATTATATAAATATACATTATCAGAAGATATATATATTTGTATATATATAAATATATGCATATATATATATATATAGAGAGAGAGAGAGGGAGAGGGAGAGATGAGAAAAGAGAAAGAGAGACTTTTATATAGATCAGTGCGTGTATGTGCACGAGGTTAACGTAGGTACATCAATAAGTCCGTAGCCCAATGATGAAAAAAGCATTTATTTTGCACAATCAACATTCATTTTTCTACATAGTCTCCTTACTTGTCAAAGCATTTGACCTAACACTCCCCTATGGACCTCGTTGATTTAACATTATACAGTGAAAATTTCGGATCAAAATTCAGCTAATAACGAATTTGTATATACATACTTACATACATATATTTGTCCATCTATCCATCCGCATATACACATCAGAGGTAGAAAGAAAATAGAGTTTATGAAGTGTCTGTAATAATCATTTCTACCACTATGTGTATAAAAGTGAGGGGTGCCGAGTGGTCTAAAGTCAGGGACCCCTAAAAATTGGTTAACAGAATAAAATAGCCTTGAAAAACGTTCATGATTGTACGATGATATAATAATAAGTATATGGGCGAAATACTCTATAATTACTATTCAATTCTGTAGTATGTCTTGTTTACTTGAATTAGGGATCATTTTAGTTGGAGGTCCCCCGTTTGAATAACCGCCAAGGGCCCCATGTAACTTTAATCTGACGCTGTGTAAAGGTATATATATATATATATATATATATATATATATATATATATATATATATATGTGTGTGTCTGTCTGTCTGTCTGTCTGTCCGGTAATAGAGACATTTCTTATCACATTCTGACCAATATACTACATATGTATATAAATATGTGTGTATGAGTGCATGTGTGTCTGTGTCTGTGTGGTGTGTGTGTCTGTGTGTCCGATAATAATAGAGACATTTTCTTATCACATTCTGACCAATATATATATATATATATATATATATATATATATATATATATATATATATCGAGCGAACTATTTAGCTAGGGTGAGAGAATTGAATTATTTTAGAAATTAAGTACGAACATGAAGCATATATACGCGTGCATAGTATGTGACTATGCGTGTGTGAGAGAGAGAGAGAGCACTCTTATTCTGCTGAACATTCATAGTTATAAGAAGTAAAAGCTAACTTTGCTATTTTACGCACACACACACACATACGCACACTAATGTGTAAACTCACATGGACAAAGGCTTACACACAAATGCACAACGTATTTATACTAAATATCCTGGTTAGTGTATTCGTGAAACATTACATGCTCTTATTTGTTGATTGTTTGATATTTTATGAGGTATTATCAGCATCACAGATATTATTCTAAACACATTAAACAACAAGTAGGCTGAAGAATAGATCGGCCGATGCGTATGAATGATGAAATATGAAAATGCATGAAAATGTATTAGTGCGTGATTTTGTGTAAATCTGTGTCAGTTTGTGTTCGTGTGTCTGTATGTTTATCAGTGTGCCAGTGTATGTGTGTGTCTCTATATGTGTCTCTGTGTGATTGCATGGGTATGTGCCTATGTCTGGGTGTGCGCATGTGTCTGAGGGTGTGTGTCCGTGTACGCGCGTGTGTGTGCATATGTGTGTATACGTGTCCATGGTTTCATATGCATCTCTGTATGTGTGTGTTCCTGTGGTTGTGTATATGTCTCTATGTGTTTTTTTTTCTCTGTGTGTGTGCACGTGTGTGTATTTTTTCTGTATGTGTGTATGTTTCTGTGTGTGTGTTTTACTCTGTGTGTGCATGTATACGTTTCCCTTCAGTGTGTTTCTCTATGTGTGTGTGTGTGTTTCTCCCTATGTGTTTATGTGTCTGTGCATGTGTGTGTGTTTCTCTCGGTGAGTTTTTGTGTGCGTGTGTGTGTGTGTTTCTCTGTGTGTGTCCGTGTGTAACCTGTTCGTTGGCATTACTACACGATGATTCCTCAAGAGTGATAATACATACCATTTTTATGAAATATTCAACAAGGTGTTTAGAACAGCTGTTTTATTCCATTTGAAACAAAAAATATTTTAGTCAAAAGAAATAAAGCTATTTTGGCATTATCACTGGCGCACCGGCAGGGGTGAGGGCAACCCGCACCTGATGACACCATGAGAGGGATGATACCATAATGTTTTCGGCAGCGCGAAAATTCACTCTTACTTTTAGCTCTAGCTATTTTGTATCAATTTTAGACGAATCTAGCCGTTTCCAACAAAAATAGCCATATAAAGGCTAACAGTATTCTTAGTGCCTTTTCGCAGTATTTTTTCTTTTTTTTTGTGATATTTTTTTAGGTTCGATAAAGCGCAAAAAAAAAAATTAAAATCGGTAACTCTGGGAGTGTCACCCTGAGTTACCACCACGGGTAACACCAACCCTAGGAACGCTACTGCATCATTACAAAGTGCGAGTAATATTGAAAAAAAAAACTCCAGCAAGAACAAAAAATCCTGTGTGGGGTAGTAAACATCTCTTGAAATTGATACGATTAAGG
>OY735234.1:4345578-4353078 GCA_963457665.1 Thysanoteuthis rhombus | reverse complement strand
ATCGACCCATAAAATGTGTAGATATGTACGTATTCATGTAAGTATGTATGTATATATGTATGTAAGCAAACACTTATTGAGCCACTTACCGAGCGGATGTAGTCCGAAGTAGGACAAGTATTAATCGTTGGGTTCGGGGCAGAGGAGAGCGAACAACGAACTAGAGATTGGCTGACCTAGCAAAAAATCGTACGGGCGGAAAGGCGGAGAATGATGCTACGTACGGTTTTAGGGTGACAAAGAAATTTGGCTACTTCTGGCCGCTTTCAGCTGCGCCCAGACCTTTGCCTTTTTATCAACTAGTCGGTCAACATAACTTTTCAAGAAGCTAAAATTTTGGGGGGAAAATGCTTTATTACTTTGACTCATATTACGGAAAAAGATAGGCAGATAGATAGATGAATAGATAGATATGATCAAAATGAAACAGATAGATATATAGATAGATAGATAGATAGATAGATATGAACAAATTGAGACTGATAGATAGATATGAACAAAATGAGAGAGATAGATATGAACAGAATATGATAGATAAATAGACAGATATGAACATACTGAGATATGTAAATGGATAGGTCTGGTTAGCCTCAAAAGGAATCGTCCAGTGAACAACCTCTTTCAGCAGCATGCATTGTTGGGGGTGATCAATTAAAACATAGGGGGGGTGATCAATCGATAAGTTATGACTCTCACAGTTTTCGGGGCATCGATCACGAAAAATGTCTGAGCGGATTCGAGCGGAGGGCTCAACTTGACATGAAATTACAAATCAAATTGACCCTACTCGCTAAAAACCTAGGGTGGAGGTAAAAACAAAAGGAAAAAGTTTTCTGAAGTCTCAATAAGAGGTGAATTTTCAGCCCTCCAGCTTCATTGGTGCAGTCTGTATGCGCGATACCTACATCCGCAGACAGCCAGACCATCTTACAAACTGAAGAAACCAGTTTTGGTTGACGGTCTTTCTCTCTCTCTCTCTCTCTCTCTCTCTCTCTCTCTCTCTCTCTCTCTGTATTATTTGTAATGCTGTTTCTATGCTCGCCGTCGTTACAGTCTGGGCAGTCGTTATACGAAAGTGGGAAGAATGACTGCAATCTTAAAAACACATCTTGGTTAATGGGACCTGGATAATTTGTAGGGAAACTTTAATTGATATTTGATCTACCGAAAAAAAAAATACTTGCAAAATTTAATTTTTTCACGCTTCACCAAATGTTGATTTTTTTTTTTTTTAGAGTTGGCGTCATCTTTTTAACTTGAAAAAAAAAATTTTGAATTAAAGACAATATGGTCAGCACTTTGAATCAACATACCATATACATGACTCATGAAGAGTGACAGAGTGTGAAAAATCTATAATGCACCTGAAATCATATCGTCGGTGAGGAAAAGAAACATTTTGTTGTGTAGTAATGAAAATCTCGTGCATTGATAGACATAAACTCGAGTCATATCTTCATATAAGTGTTTAACTACACGCGTACATGTTGAGTATATTATACTACGAGCATAGGACTCGTCAAATATCCAGATTATTTACATATGTATAAGTTATACAAATATTTATTTCAATGGATATGTATTCATTCGAAGCGAAAAAAAACGTTTCCCACAAAAATGATTTTTCAGACGATTTTCTATAACTTTCGATATTCACTGTTTTCTTTTGATAGTTTTGACCACAGAATTAGATAAAAACGAATTTCTGTTGTGATATGAAGAAAGAATACCAGTTTCATTCAGGAAAAATTTCAGATATCTATACCTGTTGTCTGTCTTACTACCAAGACATCAGCAGCAGAAGTGGTAGGAATAGTAGTTATGAAGACGCAAATGCACAGATACGTAGCTGTTTGCTTCCGCATACATGAACACACATCACTAACTTTTACTCCCACTTTTCTTTCTGTTTCCTTTAGCGTGACAGAAACCGAGGAACAGATAAACACAAACAGATAAAAAATGCCATTGGCTAACATGTGATGAAATTACTGAATCAAAATGATTAAAATTGAAATTAGAATTTTAAATGAATTAAATTAGTTCTGCGAATAAAGGAATAAATCAAATTGATGAAACAAAATAAATTTAAATGAATGAATAAAATGTTTAAAAAGTCAGGAAGATTTTGAAAGGAGTAAGTAAAATAGACCGAATCAAATAGAGGAAATGAGTAAATAAACTAAACAAAAATGACGTGAATTTTGTCGAAAAAAGAGAATATATAAATTTAAAAAAATAAATTTCAAAAGATGAAATAAAAAGATCAATGAATCATATGAAATGATAGAATTAAAAATATTCCAGTAGATCTAAATGAAACTAAAACAAATATTTTCTCTAATATGTAAATAAATAATATGAAATAAATGAAAAATGAAAGGCATTTCGATAGAAATAAATTTAATCAATTAAATAAGACTGAAAAAATTAAATTCAAATTCAATTATTCAAAATGATGTTTACGTTTGTGCATGGGTGAAAATATGGTTGAGCGTGTGTGTTTCTGTATATGCCTATGTATCGATGAGTGTGTGTGTGTACGCATGAATAAATACAGATCAATAAATTCATAGCCTGATACGTAGATACTAACCGAATATCGATCTAAAATTTTCTCTGCATAATGCTCGATCCATGGAATTGATATTTACCACTTAATTAAGTGCATTGTCACGAATGAAGATTATGTTGAACGATTAATATATTTTGTTTAAAAACATGTTTTTATCATCATTAGACAACGTTGTATCAATAGACATAAATAACTGTAACGGTATATGTGCATATAATGCTATAAAAATGACCAATGTTTGTTTCTAACTTTGTTGTAAAGATTCCTAAACGCTTGCACCTTGCCAGCTCCAAATTTACAAGGATCCACCAGGGTGATTTAACCCCAAGATGAAACATCGGATACGCAGTGATGACTTCAGATAGCTTCAAAAGGTCAATTTAGGGGCAGGTTAATTTTAACATTTCTAAATCTGAGACGGTTGCACCATTTAAATTAGTGTACCAGAGAAAATTAGTCTCAGGATGAACATAGGATTGGTGACACTGATGACTCAAGATGAATATAAGATAAGTAGCACTGGCCTCTTGTGACTTTTAATGGTCAATTGAAGGTAAGGTTAGTTTTTCAAATCTTCTAAAAGACGGCTGCACCCTATGGGCCACAAATTTATTTACTTGAGTAACTTACCCTAGCATCAACACAGAATAGTAAGGCACTGACCTCTAGTGACTTTCAATGTCAAATTTGGCATTTTCGAAACTCATCTTTATTAATTATATATATATATATATATATATGGTAGCTGCTTCAACGTAGCGTTGCTCTTACCACCGAGTTGAGTAATCACTGGTAACAAACAACTGCTTCAACTCTCAATTCTCATTTTGATCATTCACTGTCTATATCTGCTCGATTTGTTTCTCAACGTGGACAACCATATCATTAAAAATTGATATATGATCCGACAGAAATATCTTGATAATGTAATTGTCGGCGTTGAGAATCAAATAAAGCAGATATAGACAGTGAATGAACAAAATGAGAATTTGGAGTGTAAAAAGTTGCATTAGTAAAACCCGTATGTGCGTGCTTAGCAACTAAGGTGGTTGCGTATTTTTAAGTGATAGGCTTCCAAGCCTTGATTTCGAAGGCTGAACTTTGAATCAGGTAAGCCCTTCCCACTTGATGAATTAGCGCAATACAATCTTCCTATCTACAATTTGCTATCATTATAAATCTCTGAAGTGATAAGTCTAGCAAGAAATTGTGAGTGAATGTGCATGTATGTGTGATTAACGAAAATGTGTGCATCATTAGAATAAATCACTAAGGGAGACAGAGTTGCATTTATGTTATTGAGAGAGCGAAACCGAAAGAGTGAGAAAGAAAGAAAGAAAGAAAGAAAGAAAGAATAAAAAGCTTAAAAGAGACGTCTATTTCAAATATGGAGAAAGCAAGTTTCAAACTCTGTGATATCTGATATATTTACTTGTAACCTCGTGATTTTCGCTTATACGTGAGTGGCCACTTGATTAGAAAGTACTTGAAATGTTATTAATAACTTCCTGATTTCTGTCAAATACAGAGGTAAGAAATATCACCGACCCGGCAGCAGAGTAGAATAGTGCCTCAAGGACTGTGCTCTAAGCTTGGATCAAAACTCCTATGTATTAATGTGATTTCAAAAAGTTGATTACAAAAGAAGAAAATATAGAAAATGAGAAGCCAGAAAAATGGGAAGAAGAAAGAAAGCAAGCCAGCGAAATCCAAACGAGCAAAAGTGAAAGAGAGATTAAAAAGAAAGAAGAAGGAAAAGTCGAGAAAGAAAGAGAATGAACGAACAACAGGAAAGAATGAAAGAAAATAAAAGACCAATCAGACAGAGAAAAGAATGAGAGAAAGGAAGAAAGGGAGCTAAAGAAAAAGATAGAAAGGAAAATAAAAGAGAAAAAATCAGCAGCTAAAGAGAAAGAGAAGATCGGAAAGGCAAGAAAGAAAGAAAGAAAGAAAGAAAGAAAGAAAAAAAAACAAACATATAAACAAAAATAAATAAATAAAATTGCGAAGCCTTTTTGCTCGAATGAATGGCAAATAGTTGGAGAGTTGCTGACGTAGACGACGGTGGGTTATAGCGGCCAGTCTGTTGCTGTCCATTCAGGAAAGTCGTATTACTAGTAAGAGCTGTTGTAATTGCATCCTAGTAGCAGTACTAACAGGGAGAAGGCGAGGACAACGATCATTATAGTACTTATACTAATAATATTCGAAGTAGCTTTTTTTTTCCACGGCGTTGATTTAATGGTTTGTTAAGTCAGCAAAGTTAACAAGCATAAGTGTTGATCAGAAGAAATTCCGATAGTCGTTGTTGACAGACACCCCGTTGCCCAACAAATAATGAAAAAAGAAAAAAAAGTCTTAAATCGCTCGCTTTTCCTCTTTCGCTGTTTTGGAGAAGCCTCGATTTTATAATTAATTTTTACTGGTATTATTTTTTTCTTTTCATTTTCTTTTCTAGTTGGGTAACTTATCTCAGGATGAAAATCTACGATTGTCAGTATATCACAGATCGGATATTGAAAAGAGGCAAAAAGAAGTTGAATACGAGTCTCACCGAGGGTTTATTTTTCGTTTCCCTATTCGCACTGTTCATTCACTGCCATTGATTGACGGTCTGGGTAAAGTTTTAGTAAAAAGCAACAGGAAAAATTAAGACGAGAGAAAATACAAGTCAGTGATTATTGATAATATCCGTACCACGTATAAATAAACCCCTGTAGTATTTTTTTTCTTGAATTATCTAAAATATACCAACAAAGAATTTTAGTTTATCTCTGAATTTTTGAGATGAGGTATTATTATCATTTTTATTATCATTCGCACTATCCTCATCTTGGTTATTTTTCATACATGGACACATAGCGTAGTGGTTACAGATTACTGCAAGTAATCTAATGGTTCTAGGTTCAGTCCCAGTGTGAGAAAATAATAATACTACTAATGCTAAGAGGGGAGTGCGGTCAATATACCCCTGTCGGCTAAATAAAGGGTTCGGTTCGTTACTTCCCACACCTATCAGATGATACCTGATGAAGGCCGTAGAGTTTAACGGCCGAAACGTTGTATGAAAAACAACCAAGATGAGGATGGTCCGAATATTAATAGAAATAAAAGATTTTGGCAATGGTGGCCCCAAAATGACCATTAAAAAACTCAAGAGCACATTTTTGAAAAAAAAAAAATGTTTTTAGGTGGTATTTATTTTTTTAATGGAAAGTTCGTTGACGCCGAAATGTGACCAGGATCGCCCGGACACACTCACACATACACACACACAGAGGCGAGCAGAGAGAAAAGAATCTGTGGTCCACTTGGCCATTTTTGTCGGGAGGGCAATTTGTGGGACTATGGTGATTCGATTGCGATATGTAAATAGGGTTTACAGGTAAATCGCAATAATAAGACCATCGTAATGGTCGGGTTCAGTCAGTTAAGCGAGGAAACATATTGCTTTCATTCAGCAACGTCAGGCAATGGTGACGACTGGTTTCCATAGTTTCACACACACACATACACACAAGCAAAGAGAGGTGGGAATCTGTCACCTACCTCTTGGTTGTTTGGTTGGTTAGTCGGGCAGGCCATTTGTGGAGCTACGGTAATTCGATGATGGACAATGGTGGACAATGGTGGACAATGCTTTCACATTCTTCTCTTTTTGTTCAATGTATTTTATCTATCTATCGACCAATCAACACACCTACAGAGTATGTATCAAGTAAACAGATTAAACTAGACATAAAAGCCGTCGATTGTGAGAACCTTCCTCACTGTGTGACCCGTTACGGTGGCCTTGTACCAAACTAAGCTCACTCAATCATACAGGATGTTGGTTATGAATTTACTTCATCGTATAAAAATGGATTCATGCTATTCTCTCTCTCTCTCTCTCTCTTTCTGTCTATCTCTGTCTCTCTGTCTCTCTGTCTCTCTCTCACATACACACACACAAACACACACAAACACTCACATAGGACACATTCCGGAGTTTATGAAAACAATTCGCTTGTGTAAGCGGATTCGATTAACACTGGGTACCCAACACTTGTGGCCTTGACTCGAACTATGCTAAATGTAGTAACGAGATGGTTAACATTTTCGTTTTGCAGAATAATGAAGCTGTAAATTTGATCCTTGTTAAAGGTCTCCCTACTGTGGTCTTAGTATGCTCAACGAAGCTGAAATGGTTGAATAACCCATGCGATTCACTACGGTAGCCTTGTGCCAGACTAAGGTAGGTTTAGTATGTAACTACGGAGGGGCGTTGATTTTTTTATGCTCTGCCTCACCGCGTACTCTCTTTTATGTACACAGGCGGAGACATAAATTAATTCAGCCTTAGACTGTCAGCTCACAAAATATTATTCTTTCGCTCTCTCTATCTCTGAATAATTCCCTTTCTCTTTCTCTCTCTCTCTCTCTCTCTCTCTCTCTCTCTCTGGCTCTGATTCTGACTCTCTCACACACTGCGCGCGCACGTGCGTTCGAATCCCGCCGGGAGAGTTAGGGAATTCTTTCAATATTTTCTTTGAAATGCGCCGTCTGTATTATTGTCGGGGTACCGGGTATCTATCCTCTTTGTTAGACTCACGTTTCAACCTACAATTTGCTACCCAAAAGTTTGGGGAATTTCAGGCGCGAAATGGCTCTCTCAAAGGAGGGGAAAATTTAGGGAAATATTTATCTATTGATGGGAGGACTTTGGGAGATGTGTGAAATATCTATCTCAACTCTCTCTCTCTCTCTCTCTCTCTCTCTCTCTCTCTCTCTACTTTCTTCAGTATTCATGGATATTTTAGGGGTTGTTACGGAAGTTCTGCCAGTTATTTTGTATTGATACAACTAATAATATTAATACAATTAGGAAACTTGGCGAATAGTTGAATGTTAAACATATGACTGTTCACAGATTAGACAATGGGTCC
>OY735234.1:4278078-4340578 GCA_963457665.1 Thysanoteuthis rhombus | reverse complement strand
GAAGAATACGTATCCTCATCAGGTGGCAGCATTACCTAAAACAGGCAGCCCTGCATTCCCTCATTTCGTTTCTTGCACGACCATGCTGGGCATAGATCCTTTCACACGAAAGGTCTCCGGTTAAAAATTATTAAATCACACACACACGCACACACATACATACATACATACATACATACATACATACATACATACATGTGTAAGTTTGAGAGACGAGAAGCAGTTGTTTTCTTTGTTTTGTTTTTTTAATTTACGGTAACTTTTTCTGTTTTTTTTTTAAAAATTGAACGAATCTTTGGTTCCAATGAATTAAGTATCGTTCAATATCATCATCATCATCATCATCATCATCGTTGTCGTTGTCGTCAGCTTTTAAGCGTCCTTCGTTGGACATGGACCTTCCCCGAGATTCGTCAGACTTTTCTATCGTTTCTATCTATTCTTACTGAACGTGTTTAGTACATCAGATCATTTTACCTTCTGCAGGCCACGGTAAGTGGATCCATGTTGTACGTCGCAATGTTCAGTGTTTGTCTGACATTCTTTCAGTATGACAACCTATTGCCATTTGAGTTCTCTTATAGATTCCATGATATCTGTGACTCCTGTTTTTTTCTCTAATATAATCTCTCTTGTGATCTCTTCATGTGACGCTAAGCATGGTTCTGTCATGCACATTGCAAGGTTCTTAGTTTGGGGGCCAATCTTTTGGTTAGGTTCCATGTATCAATTTCACAAAAGATAATAAAGAAAAGAAATGATTAAGGTAATGTTGACTTGATCCTTGCTAAATAGGTTACAAAGTTTCCCCCGGGGCCAAAGGCCATCGTTCAAGCACAAGTAAAGGCCATGACTTCGAATACTGATTTCTCCGAGCAAGCAGCCAGTCCTGCTGAATTTAAAAGATTCTCCTACACTACATTCATCCTTGTTGACTCTGTGTCGTACAAAGCTAAGCTTAGTAAATATAGACGACGGTAATGTCGACAGGGGTAATTTAAAACCCCATGACTAAAATGAAATAACGCTGTGAGTGTGTGTGTGTGTGAATGTTGTGTTCCCTTTCTTCCCTCCTCTGTGTAAGTGTGTGAGTATTGTAATTTTTTCATGCTTAATGCTGGCAAGTCAATGGCCAGATGTTGCTCAAAGAATAAACACAACACCTGTTCCTTACTTACATTAATTATATTCAGCATTCTCTTTTTTTATTGTAATTCTTCTTTTCAGTACACAATATTAACCTGAATAATTGTCTTGTTGATTATTTTAAACGAGCCTCCCGCCGATAGTTCTATAAACAATGCCCCCCAAAATAATGGGCACGGCTATTTCATATGCTCTACCGAACCATGACATTTTTATATTAATAATACATGCATCAGTATCATCATATATTTCAAAGTCTGGGGCATTTCCTAAGACAGTTATTTTTTTTTTTATTCTGTCAGATTTATTAATAGATACGTTTAAAAATATATCTCTGTGTGTGGGCGTATATATATATCGATTAAATGTGGAAATTGTACTCCCTTCATACTGTCTCTACTTAAAGTATTGGGAATTATTGGAAAGATTCTTCGAATAAATATATACTACTTATATATATATATATATATATATATATATATATATATATATATATATATATATATATATGTATGTGTGTGTGTGTGTGTGTGTGTGTGTGTGTGTGTGTGTGTGTGTGTTAGAAGAGAATCCCGACGTTGCCCACAAAAAAAAGAACTTGTCGTATTTAGTCAGTACGACTGCATCCACTCCCGGGTCAAGTTAAACATTGTTTGAGTTGTATAAAAAAAAAAAAAGTGTAATTGTGTTAAAAAATTCAAATTTTTATAACCATGGGCAACACCAGGATTTCCAATTAGTTTATTCATATCATATATTATTTTATCAACATTTGATATTGTTTATATATCCTTGTTACAGCAGATAACTTAGTCTCATTAAAAAAATCAAATTTATCAAAAAAAGAATTTTCGGTAAAAATTCATAAGAGGAACTTTCGAGAAATAGCCATTTTTTTTACAAAATGTCTGGCGTGCCAAAATTGAAAAAGAATCGTCCAGCAACGGTGACGTTGGTTCAAGAGAATCAAAATATTCATTAAAATCAGCTTATTCGTTAATTTTTGAAAAAATTAAAGAATTTTTGTGTTTTTGGCTAAATTTTCCTACTGCAAATCATTATGCTGCATCGTTTAGCTCAGAGTGAACAACTTTTCAATCATAGACATCTCCTGGTTCGTATTTACACAAATACTTTTTATTTGATATTTTTTCAACATCTCTCTTATGCTAATAACACAAAGATTATTATGATGAAATTGATATGTTACAAACTTCGATCCTTTTTATCCATACATGTCGCATCGTTGCCTATCATTACATAAATGATGATAATTTTGGAATGAAGATTGAATTCCCTTTTCAAAAACCGTATCTGATAAAGAAAATTGATTCGAAATATGACAATAATCTATCGAGTACGATGTGGGTTGACTTTCCCAGTCATCCCAACGGATAACCATAAGTCTCATTAATTAAGGGAGCAGGCCGGGAAATGTTAATGAAAATACCTAGATTTAAGAGAGCGAGAGAAAACTGTGCCCGACAAAGGTTATTTTAGGGGATTTCTTGGGTAGTCTATTATGAGATTAATCATCGCGATGAGCGCGGACGTAGACCCCCTACTTAGAAATAGCGTAACTTGGTAGTCCACATTCGGGATGGGGTTAACACAACTGCATTACGATGGAAGACCCTGGCTGGAAGAACAACTTCCATGCTATTTAATAACTGTCCCACTACAGCAATATGTGACACAAGGTCGGGCTTAACGTGGGAAGAAATAGGGGCAACCCTTCCAAAAATGGCTCCAGCCGACGCAGCTATCGTTGAAAAGCTCATCGTATTGGCTAGACAATGTCCGCCACGACAGCCTCCACCGGTCTTCTATGTACAATGAGGTAGTGCTGCTCCCGAGAAGCAGACCCCATCAGCTGGGCCCGGATTTAACGGGAATGTCGAAGGGCGAGTCCAAAGGCCCCCGACGCGCTTTGCAATCGCAGCCTCAGAGGAACCTCATTGGATCACGCGTGCACCGGGGCATCCCGCCATAATCTCCAGCCCATTCGATGAGCAAATGTCAGTAACTGTGCCTCGGTCTATGACTGGGAACAGATACTACACTTTGATCCCGAAGGAGAGGCCGTAAAATTGCGGCGGGCTGATCAGCTTTAGAGTTAGACTGCGAATACCGCGTTATATACTTCGTATTTCAATGCACTGAACTTGGTAGTTTCACTCAAGTGTGATGAGACCCTAGAAAAATTCTCTGGGCATATTGGTTGAATAATGATAAATGATTAAAAAGTAAAATGTACTGGGCTGTAATTTATTTACGTCTAATTTGTGAAATGCATAATTCAATAAGTTGATTTATTGTTATTTTTATTTGACAATGATTCATAATTTCAAGGCCATCAGGGGCAAGTAATTCTTTCCGATGTGAGATGAAACCAATATTACTGCACTACTTGAAAGGGGGGGGCAACATTTTATCGTCAGAACATGAATGAAAATGTCAATACATTGATAATAATAATCTGAATAGCAATTTCTGACATCTAGATGCAACTCAAAACAACTAAATGTAAACGAGAAACACCTAAAAACGCCTCAACACAAAAAAAGAATTGTTTCCCTTGATTTTACCGTTTCATGTCAAGGTATTTTATTTTAAAAAGGGAATCATATTCTTCCCTCGGATGCAGCTTGACCTCCGTGCCCATATTGGGAAATATTCATTGAGTAATGACGACGTTGTTTCAAGACAAACAACAAAGGTTACTGCTTATTATATATATATATATATATATATATATATATATATATATATATATAATGTGTACTGTAGAGAGTGAGACGGACTCGGGAGTGAAGTGTTTGGTGGTAAGGTTTATTAATCCTTATAAGTCCATACACGTTTCGGGATTCTTTCCATCATCAGTGATGTGTGCTGTGTGAGTGTGTATCAAAACGTACCATGTGGAACCAGAGTCCACTGCCA
Source organism: Thysanoteuthis rhombus (assembly GCA_963457665.1). Lineage (NCBI taxonomy): Eukaryota > Metazoa > Mollusca > Cephalopoda > Oegopsida > Thysanoteuthidae > Thysanoteuthis > Thysanoteuthis major. The sequence goes on along the minus strand of OY735234.1, from coordinate 4,336,489 downwards.
GGAGCTATGCATTGTGGGTGATTTGTCTTGTCAGGGCTGCTGGAGGCCTCCTGCTGAATGGAATAATGTCCAGTAGGTATCAGGTCTTCGGTAAAGCAGCAGCAGTTGGTCTTGGGGAGGGCAGAGTGTGTCAAGGTAGGTGGGGAGTGATGTGGAGTTAGATTTTTTGGTGTGTTTGGGGTAGTGTAGAAGGAGGGGTGGTGAGGTCAAGGAGCTACATAGGTATCAACCTTGAAAGTTATTGAAAATGTTTTGGCTATGATTTGGACAGGGATTATAACAGGCTTATATATATATATATATATATATATATATATATATATATATATATATATATATATATATATATGTGTGTGTATTTCAGCATCTACCAACTACGTAAGCCTTACCGTCGGAAATTCCCATAAATGGGCAACAGACCCCCCATGGCTAGCTCACATCGTCCAGGAGAAGGTCACTCCTGTCAAACCTACGACCTCAGCGTACCGCCTCTATCCGCGCTAAGACGGTGTACCACGGGATGCAAACCCTTGGTTTAACACTTGTTCCACCGTCTATAGTCTCACTGCTGTGGAAAATCATCTTGACCATCTTCGTCTGCAAAGCGAAGCCATATATATATATATACGTATACGTATATAAACCCCGTAGAGCACAATTGATCTCTTTAGCTGGCCCTTCTAAGTAGTATATTTTTTGATATCGTATACATATAATTTTTTATATTCCGCCCCGTACAATTCTGACCGATACAAATCTTGTTTTCATTTAACCATTGCGAATATCGCCTTATATGCAACAAAATTGAAAACAGAACGTGTCGGTAGCAAAAACATGAAACGGGCTAGAGTGAATCAGATTCGAGATTTGTTATTTGCGTCGAAAATTGGTATAAAAAAAAGTTGTACTGCAACTTTGATGAGAAAAATAATTCAATTTTGTTGACCAGCGTTATGGTTGTTTGATATTCCTACAAATTGGAGACCGTAGTTGATTTGAAATGACGACACATTAAATGCTCAGCGACCTTATCCTGTCATGCCGTCGTTTAATCACGAATGTTGACGTTACACCCTGCAACGTAATTTCTTTTGATTTTCTCTTTCTGGGTAATGAGTGTTATTTTTTATCCAGTTGTTTTCTCTTACCTTAAGTGAGTAAAAATGTGCAAATTCGTCCGTTGTCCAGGCGAAAATATTTTGCAATTATCACTGTCTTGGAGATGAAGTAAACCTAAGTAAAAAAAACAGGTCTGGTTAGTCAATCGATAGAAACTGTCTCATGATCAACTAATTAATTTGGAAAAAAATGAAAAAAGTGTGATCAATGAATAAATTACTTCTCTCGACTCTTGTTGAGTTGTAATCCCAAAACAAGGCATAAATTGAAGAAGAAAAAAAAAACAAGCGTGAATACTGCCGAACATAAACTAAGCGACCGATTTAGCATAAACTTATCTTGCAAATTGGACCTTCCACTAAAAAACACTATTCAGAGGAGGATTTCGAAACATAAAAATAATTTCTTGAAATGATAAGGGTCAATGTTAAAATTTGTAGCTCTCTACGTCCACTAATGCGGCCTATATGCATGATATATACATATATATATATATATATATATATATATATATATACGTGTGTGTGTGTGTGTATATATATATATATATATATATATGTGTAGAGAGAGAGAGAGAGAGAGGGGTAGCCAGTTTGACCAACTTGAAGGAAAATAACGACTGAGTGCATGAGGAAATAAGATAATCTGCGAGACTAATCCACGGCGTAGTACAGAAGTCACAAAAAGATTTAAATACAAATCATAACTTCTCCATTTTTGATATTTTTTGTTTTTTCTCTTCTCAGGTACATTGGAAATTCTTGGGAATCCATCATGTAAAAGTACACGACTGAGTAACGAGCTAAAACGATATAATTTTACTTTTAATACCTTTAACGTGCATATATGTATCACATGTACAGACCATATTAGAAGTAAAATCATATAGAACTTATTCTCGTTATTAGAATGTGCGGGCACCACTCCATCTGAGTCCATTATTGATAGTATTTTCGAGAATTGGCCTCCGTTAATGATCAACCAAGAAGAGAAAGGTCAAATTTCAGTCCGAAATGCAGGGAATCGTAAGTATTGTGAAGAGCAGCAGATAAAATTCAAAATGTTATGTAGAATGTTATCGAAAGAGCAAGAATTTGTGATACGGAAAAATGGTGGGCATTCAGAAGAAACAACTTTCCGTACATAAATCAATTCATTTCCCCTTGTTTATACATGTCATTTGTTAGAAACAGTTTTTAAAAATCATTTAGATTCAAAAGTTAAGAAGGATTTAAACCCTTTCATCCCTTTCGAGCCATTTTGTATAATACATGGCAGGGTAGAGAATGTATTTCCAATCAAATGAGGATGTTGAAGTTTCATTTGAACTGGATTTCGGGATAACTAACTAAATTTGAGTGGTTAACATTAAAAAAGAGAAAATATAGAAAGAGATCCCAAGATCGGGTGTGGGCTGCATCTGGATGGATCTGATATTCCTATAATATAACGAAAAACCAACAAAGCTTTTCGATATACGGGGGTATTGCTAGGGCGCTTTGGGTAATAATAACCATGAAATCATGCCTTGTTCAAGTGTCCTTTTCAAATTTTTTTTGTTTTTTTGAGAAACTGCTACTGTTTTCGAGGGAGTATTTGTAGGTAATTACTATTAGAAACCATCAACCAAAACTGTCAGCATCAACAAATTAATATCAACGTAGGTGTCCTCGGTTTTTAGGCTTGTCCGGCTGGTTGACTTGCCATGTATGTATCACGTGTACTGACCGCACCAATTGAACAAGAGGGCTGAAATTTTTTCAATTGTTTTTCATGATCCCCTTGATAGGTTTTTTTGATGGGTAGTCCAATTTACAATCTAATTTTATTCTAAATTGGCACCTTATTCTGTGCCTGGCAGTTATCGGACTTGTTTTTTTTTTTTTTTTGCTTTTTTGTTTGTTTGTTTTTCCTTCAGGCGTTTTTAGAGATCACGGCCCAACAGAATACACGTAGAAGAGAAATCATTTATTCATTGATCATCACTTTTTTTCATTTTTTTCTTCTTAATTGATGACCCCCAACACGGCATGCCACTAAACAGTGTTGGTCACAAGACGGTTTCTATTTAGTGACTAAACAAAACGGGTATATTTATAGTTCGTTTTCACACTGTCTTATCAAATGGACGTTCATCTAGGAGTGACCACACACAATCCTTGTTGCAAAACAAGTGGCCGAAAGATGAACGAACCAGAGAAAGTGGAAGATGAGTGAAGAGACGGTGGAGACAGAATGATTAAATGAAAAAAAAAAAAAAAAAAAAAAAAAGAAAATGGAAGGAGAAAAATATAACAAGGAAGGAGAAGGGTATCACCACGAACGGATGAGTTACAACTTGGACACTCACTTGTCTCTTTCCTGACAACCAACATTCGGATAAATCTTTTTGATCCCCACCTTGCTTACCAGAATACGTCTTTTGGACAGCCCCCGAAAAAGTGGCTTTGGACGTCCAAGCATTTATCATTGGTCTCTCTGTCTTAGCTATCAATAAAACACTTGCATGGGATGCAGTTCCTGTTCCTGACCTCAGAAACAACATCTTCAACAAATGATCCCCTCCCCAACAAAAATAATGATGCTGCAGAGCAACAGTAGTAGTAGTAGTAACAGCAGCAACATGTTACTGCAACATTGTGATGGTCACATTGGCTCTCGTACGATCACTGAAGTTACCGAGGTTAATCACTGAAATAGGTCTGGGATTATCAAGTACAGTAAGCAGCGGAGGGTCGTCTCGTGGCGATCCCGTTAATTCTAAGAAGACCGATCTCTGAACTACGCTAAAAAGCACAAGCCAGGAGATAAAAAGCCCGTCCCCGATCCCCTAACCGGTCTGCAAAGGTAAAGCGTTACGTCTCTCAAGAGCCAACACCCAATTGAGTATGACGGCCGGTGACGGAGTCCCGGTTTCTATTTCATGCGTCAGCTTCGTGATCCTTACTTGCCTCAAGTCAGGTCGACACCAGGACTTTATACTTGCAATTTTTTTTTATGACTACCCCTTTGGTAGGATGGAATTCCACCGATTGGGACCTTCTGCGTGTGAGGTAGACCTGCTAACCATTACACTATCCGAGTGGACTGACTAGCCTGGCTGCAAGCGATAAGAAATGAATGAATGAGTAGTAGTAGTAGTAGTAGTAGTAGTAGTAGTAGTAGTAGTAGTAGTAGTAGTAGTAGTAGTAGTAGTAGTAGTAGTAGTAGTAGTAGTAGTAGTAGTAGTAGTAGTAGTAGTAGTAGTAGTAGTAGTAGTAGTAGTAGTAGTAGTAGTAGTAGTAGTAGTAGTAGTAGTAGTAGTAGTAGTAGTAGTAGTAGTAGTAGTAGTAGTAGTAGTAGTAGTAGTAGTAGTAGTAGTAGTAGTAGTAGTAGTAGTAGTAGTAGTAGTGGTCGGGGCGTTGACGTTGAATTGACTGTAACAGGTTTTGTACAATTAATTACAGAAGATGTAGGGTGTGAAACATTTCGTTAAAATAACACAACTGCTTCAAGAACCAGGAAACCAAATAATTACCACGGCAGCCAGGATATTAACGCAAGGTTTAATTAATTTATTCTTTCCTTTTTTTTTTTTTTTTTTGTATAAATGGAGTAAATAAGTTTCTTGTAATATCCTTCCCTAAACTTTAATGTTCACACTTTTTTTCATTTTCAAGAGGGACCATGTTTGTTCTTGCTTAAAAACTGAAAGTATATCCGAAAAACTTCCATGTAGATAAGCTATATTTGAAAAACAATACTGGTGCTTAATTTCGTAAGATTTTCATATCTTTGAACGTCATTTTTAAAAACTTCCAAATAAAATAGCTCTTGCTCTCTTGGCAAATTATTGGCCAGCAGATGTTCTCAGGAACGAAAGTAAAAATCAGGCCATATGCAGCAATCTTCTAAACTGTAAACAATCTCGTGTATTTGTTACTTTGTACCATTACGAATATTTATCAATCATGTTCATATTATATAGCAGCCCCATATATATATATATATATATATATATATATATATATATATATATATATATATATATCAGTGTGTTGAGAAACAGATGTATGTGAACAGAATAAACAATTGAAGGAAGCAACAGCCACTTTTTTCAATTATATCATTACCCCGAAGCAAACTGAGCCACAACTTTGATTTCAAAAATGCCTGCATTATCAAGAAGAGAGAACACGATAGGAATAAAAGAAAATGCATTGAGTCTGCAGTCATCTTAGAATGTAATACAATCAAACAAAGGGAATATATATATATTCAGCAAAGTGGTTTGACCTTATAAAGTTATAAAGTACAGTATTAGTTCAATTAAAACAAGGTGTGATCAGGTTTCATGGATTCAAGTATATTGAGCATTTTTGACGATGGGTGTATATAAAAGAGGATATTCGACCATGTGGAATCTGACGGAGAAATCAGCTGGGGGTACTCGACATTTGGCCATTAATGCAGTCGACAATCTGCCAGAATCGGACAGAACCAGGCAGTGCCAAGTTGGTCTCAGACTCAACAGAAATGTGAGAGTCAGGTTTCACTTGGATCCTGACCGCCGTATGACTACAAAGAAACGTCGTCCCTCGTTCGAACTCCACCCACCTTTCTATCTCTCCATCTAAGGAGGTGCGGCAGTTTATTGTGTCTGTGTTCTCAGAAGAAATATGAAAAGGAAATAGTTTATTAATTGTTGTTTATGAGATGATGTGTTCATATTATATTGGAGCTGGACCAACTTTGTTTTACTGCTATATATACACTAGCTGATCATGTATTCCGGGATATTCTGTTAGGATTTATTAAAATACGTAATTTTCATTTACTAAATAATTGTGTATACTGTGACACAGCATAATGATAAAGAGCATGATTAAAAAGTAATTGATCAAAGTTATATTTTAGCGACAACTGCATTTGAACCCGCTTTACAGAGGAAGGGTTTCGATTTGGCTTTGTAATTTTCAACAAGGTTAATATATCAATCAATTTAGACAACGTAAATAGAAAAAAAAACAATCAAAGGAAATGAGTCTGCAACAGGAATCGAACCTGCTACTGATAGGGTAGCCGTTTCAACCGAGCAATGCTCTGACCATTGAGCTAAACAGCTGCAGGTAATGCGAAGGCCAAATAACAGTAAATACAATAAACAATTAAAGAAGATGCAGCTGTGACAGGAATCAAAGCTGCCACCGTGAGGGTAGCCGCTTCAACGTTTCGGTATGCAATCCGTATGTCATGCATCAGGCAATAAAAGGAAGTATAAAGAGGAAATAGACTGAAAATCAGAAAGAAAGAGATTGCCAGTTGTCAGAGATGCATGCAAGTGTTACTGACAGAATAAGGCTATTATATGTGTAATGTAGATGCATTAATTCATTGTCAAAAAAGCATTGCAAATAATTTTAATAGGAAAATGAAGTAGTGATGATGTTACGATAAAATGTATTGAAATTCGGATGAAAGGGATTGTCAGTAGTCAGGAATTAATGAAAGTATTACTGACAGCATAGGTGTATTATACTTATAATACAAATTCAGCACGGATGAATTTACAATTAAAAAGGCTTTGTTAATAATCTTACTGTCCGTGGTCACAAGTTGTTACAGACGAAACAAAAATATTTTGTTTATAGTGTGTAATACGTTCTGAAGAGAGTCTAATAATATCTGATATTTCTTTTAATATAGATTTCTCTTTCTGTTTGATGCAGATTGGTCCATTTTAAAACATACACATATCTTGATATGTATGAGTGCATGCGTATGCATATATGTGTGCGCACATACGTGTGCTTTCGTATCTGCCAAAATCTCAATCTACTAATTACGCAACGATCAAAGAGTTGCAATCGATTGCCATCAGGCAATCGGAATGATGATGATGATGATGACGACGATGATGATGATGAACTTTGGAAACAATGATATTATCACTGTCCCCAAATAGTTGCTACGTTTGATAGCGATTTTCTATATGCAAGTGTGCCATCTATTATGGGACAGAGGTAGTATTATTCATTGCAAGCTGTAGTCGTTGTCCCAGTTAAGTCCGGTTGACTTTTCGAGAATCAGTTATTCTCGAAGTCAGCCCTGGTCTACCAACCTTCGCTTTCACGCCTTCCCTTTCCTGATCTTTTAAAAATTTCTTTGTTCTACACTTTACAATAGTTAGAATATGAAACTCTAAAGCCAGCCATTTTGTTATTGTAATTAACATTCCTTAATTACGTTTTCAATTACACGAGTCGATTGCTTCTAACAGAGTGGTCACTTGTCAATTACGTCATCACGATTGGAAGTGGCATTAGGTAAGCACTAAGCGATTATTTCAATTTTTTTTCTCTCTCGTGTTTTCTTGAGTTCTAACGTCTCTGTGTTTCTTTTCAAATTGTCGTTTTCTCACCAGAGCCGGGTACAGTAGGCCCGAGCCGGATGGGAAAACCAGGCCCAATTTCAAACTCATTAAGTTTTTTTTTTTTTTTTTTTTTTTGTAATCAGTGTTAAATACATATGATTACATCCATCCTTTGGTATGCCTCCGTAATAGGTTCTTTCGAGATCGTAAGCTAGGGCCTTATGGTCCCCACTGCATTCCCTCTGCTGAGGCTTGTTTCTTGCTGAATCCTAATTGTTTATACAACATAAGCTTTGTAGCCGTAAAAAAATGATGGGATTATTTACATATGGGTCGGAATTTATGCCCAGGATCAGATTATCTATGCTCGCAGCACTTCTGCCTGGGATCACAGTGTAGTATCTATATTCTCATCAAAATGTGTTACACAATATATATATATATATATATATATATATGTATATATATATATATATATATATATATATATAGAGAGAGAGAGAGAGAGAGAGAGAGGGGGGGGCAATTATTGTGATCATTTTAGTCCTAATCAGCTGATAACATCGAGCGAAGGAAAACAAAGGAAACTGCTCATTGCGATCACTTTAAGTAAAGTGTTTGGGTCCGACAGATTTTGATAAAAATACTTGTTTGATAACATTGACCATGATTATGATAAGTGGTTATCTCTGTAAATGAATGCACGTCGCATTTCATATACGTAAATATTGTTCTGTCCTTTCTTTCTGTTTCTAACGATCGTAGAATGCTGATCTGTGGGTCGCAATAAAAAAAATAACTTCATCTGTTATGTTTGCTTTTGGCATTATATATTTGATTTTCATCACTTTCTCTTTTCGTTATTGCAGCTTTCTTGGCCACCTGCAATAACCAAATGGCTAGAAAGCTCGATTCACTTGGAGTGATGATCATTAAGCAAGTCTAGCAGTTCATTATGAAGTTATCTGAATTCGATCTTCACATGAACCCATCTATTGTAGCCTTGTGCCAGATTCATCTCAGCTGACTAAATATCTACTCTGACATTTTCCCTCAGAAATTCTTGGTTTTACTTAATTAGATTTTTTATAAATTCTATTTTTATAAGAAGATAATTTTGTACAATGGCGTGAAATACTGACCATGAACGTTTTACGTCTTTTTTCTTTTCAGCAGCTCTTTGAATGGCAGAAATTCTTTTCAAGACCAGATTCAAAAAGGTTAACAGCTTCTGTAAGAAATTAAGTGGCTCGAAGAGACAGTGGACAGAGATAAACAGCTTCCTTTCTTTCTTTGAGACGCCATTCTTTTTCTTGTTCCTTGTTTACGTCGTACTACATCATAGTATCCTTTTTTTAAATCGATTCTCGAGATAATCGAGTTTGAGAATGTACAAAGGAAAGGAACAAATCAAACTATACCATGTTTATAATCAATGTATACACTTCATATATGTATATATATATATATATATATATATATATATATAACTTTTTCATTTCACAATGGATTATATTGAAATTCCTACGATTTTTTCGTTTCCTTTTTGATGCAATAAATTTTAATCTCATTTCGGACTTTTTAACAAGGATCATTTGAAATCTGAATAGGAAAGGAATAGTTTTAATACAGAAACAAATGTTGCTAAATGCTGTTAAAAATTTTATCAACAACGTCGCAGGTTCTGAAGAGAGTCTGTTCTTCATCTTGTTTTGTTTTTTTTTATTTTTGTTTTTGTTTTCAAGTTCCTGCAAATTTTCTTTCTTCTTTCTTTGTATTTCCTTTTCCTTTCCATTTGTCATTTGTCCTTTTCCGTCTCTTTATCCTTGTTGTTTTCTTCCATTCATTCTCTCATTATCCACTCAATGTTGAACAACATTTTTCTGAATTTCGTCGTCGTTTCGTTACATTGCCCAAGAGATATCAACAAGGCTTAGCTTATTCCGGAACAGGGCCAAACGAAGGCAAATAAGCTTTGGAAGATTGTTATTCACCAATAAACGTCCAGCAAATCTATCGATACCTCTCTCCACGCGCGCACACGTACATTATTTTTTTAAAATCTATACACAGAAATTTACAAAAGTTGACATAGTCTGGCCCAAGGCGACAATATACAATTGTTCGTGGGGTGTACCTTTTTAGTTTTCATTCGTCTCGAAATCCTTTTAGCTTTTAAGCAATCGTCTGATTTTTTCAAACAAGACAACTTTTACATCCTTCCTCATTTTGTTTCAAAGCTTTTTGTATCCTCCTAAATCTTTATATAGTCATTAAGTGTTTCATTGTATTTGGGATTACTCATTTTAGTAAGGGTAGTTTTACCGATTTATCTGTCCTTGGATGTTGCAATCATCAAAGTAATCAAATGGAGTGTGATATGAAATATACGCTTTTGACCAAGAAGATCGATTATTGGGATATAAGCATACCAGCCAGACTCACATCAATGTGACATATATTTATACTTGAATTTATTTTCAATTTATTGAAATACTAAACATTATCCCACCAACGTGTCCTTCAGTCTCCGTAATGCTAGGACATACGTCACGCCTTGCTTGATTTTCTCACGAGCGTCCAACTTCATATTGATTCAAATTATTGGGTTTACGTCTTCAGTCGGACAGCTACACATCCCCATAACCACCTCAAACCACCAGCGCAAATATCTCTGGCAAATAGCCTATATCTATAATAAGGAAAAACATTCTGAGTGTATTTATTTGTTGAGTTGGAATAAATGCCTAGAAAATGAGGAGAAAGAGACAAGTTCGATAATCTGTTTTAAAGGGTTAATATCTCAAAAAGGCTTTGCTTCGGATTATTCCTCCATGCCAAACTATATATATATATATATATATATATATATATATATATATATATAGAGAGAGAGAGAGAGAGAGAGAGAGAGAGAGAGAGATAGAGAGGGGAGTAGAAGGACAGACATATTGACAGAGGGAGCTAGAGAGATAAATAGACAGACAGATTGATGAATAAAGAGAGATAGAGAGAGAGAATGAGAGCAGATGAGGATTTTACAAACATAGAATCATGATATTCAAATACTTAGTTTGGCCATGTACATGGATACTCAAGGGAAGATTGTGTTACGCCGATCATTTTAATGGAGAGTATTGACTTGCCTGACTCGAAAATGAGCTTTTGAAATTGAGACTTTTTTCAGGTCTTACCAGAGGAGTTGGTTGAATAAATAAAACTGTCCCACCAATTGAGCTGATCCATAATACAATGTAACATATGTATCAAAATGTGAGCGAACGTCTGTTCAGATAATGAAGCTCCAAGTCTTGGAAAGACAGGGTTTGGGTTTAGCAATATAAAAGTAAAATGAACGAGAACCTGGGCGATTCAGCAGTTATGCAAGATTGGTAAGGGTTTTTTAACCCTATCCTCCAAAGAGGTGGTGAGAGCAAAAAAAAAAAAAAAGAAAAAAAGAAAAAAAAATAGAAAAATAAAGGGAACTTATTTCTGAAAATGAACCCAGGGAGTCAAGTTCAAACTCCAGCTGGGTCAGTTTTTATTCATTTCGCACTTGAGAAAGGTACGAATCCAGCTCTCCCGCTATTAAAGGTTAAAATATCACAGGGCGAACTGAAAGACTCTATTTCAGGTGCTTGTCGCTTGTCACAAACGAATCGAGTGGGTAGTCATGTGATACGTCGAGCTCAAGCAGAGACGGCCAAAGCCATACCCTACATAAGGAAACTGCTTACTTTTTGAAGCCATTTAAGGAACCTTTTGTCTCCCATAAGCAGTTCGTGTCTTACTTGTAAAATCCATTATTCAGGTTTACGTAAAAGGTGAGAAGTCGAGTCAGTTCCTTTTTGGGGGGAAAACACTATATATATATATATATATATATATATATATATATATATATATATATATATATATAATCATTCATTTCCATTTACATCAGAGATGTAATATCAGTGTTCTCTAAATTATACTGGTATGAAATCCTAACCTCAAACAAATCCTTTCTTTCTGATTCCTAATATACGCAGATTCAGTGCCGTAAAAGACTCAAAAAGTTTTCAGCTGAAGAAAATCAGGTGTTTAATCAACGAATGTCTTATTTTACCTCGATAAATTCATAGTGTTGTAACCAAAAAAAAAAACAAAAGAAGACTAAATGTAAACTGCAAGTAAATGGAGTAAGGGTAAAGTCAGTAGGCAGCGTCGACTATTTACACAGGTTTGAAATGCAGTCATAAAAAATAAAACTGCAAATATTGTTTCTTTTTCCCTTACTTCTTCTTTCCTACCAATGAAATTGTCTGTGTTTTATATAATAATCGACGACAAAAATGAAAAGTGAACTTTTTTTCTATTCTTCTGTCCGTGAAATAGACTCTTCCACCTGAAGATAACAATTTCTCTGTAAGAAATATCTCCAATCTACCATTTAAAACAACAAAACCTTCCACTTGAATAAGTTCAAATCACTCTTTAATAAAATATCAGATGAAATTGACCAAACAATCATCTATTTACACTGTTAACAGCTTTGAAGAAGTTAACTGTTAAGTCTTAATGAAAGTAAATGAATGTCGAGAAACTGCCCAAACATAAAATCCCTACAGAAACACTGGTAGATATTTTTACTAAAAACAATCCGGTCTCAAGTACAGTTTCTTTTTCTTTTTTTTTAAATGTTAATATTATGGAAATTCAAATATTTCCATGATATTTCGTCACGGGTAATAACTAGTTCCTCTCATAACTTGTGCAATTGATAAAACGGGTTATACAATCAGTACAGACTTGAATCACGGATTTATTCACACATCTTGATTTTGAAAGTTTTTTACTTTCCTCTCCTTCCCTTAGATTTCTTTCCTTGTTGCAAACCGCCCTGAAGGTTTTAAGAGGCGAACAGGGCCATCATTCAGTCAGACTGATTGAAATGCGAATGGCGCTTCGAAAACGGAATACCAATTCCAATAACCGTCTATAGACTTTGGCAGTCGACAGCGTCATTATTAGTTCATTGTAAGTTATTAATAAGCAATTAAAGGTTGGTCATTACTTGTCAAGAAAACTTTTACTTCCATTCCATGGTAGGAAAGGCAACGTGAAAGGAAATAAAAAAGAAAACATAAAAATATAGATATAAAATAAAGTAGTGAGAAATACTTACCATTTCCAGCGAGCCCCAGACTTGAGCAATAAAAGTTTTAATAAGAAAGAAAAAAAAATATAATTATTTCTCGAATGCCAATTTCTTTCCATCTCCACCACTTTCTACTTCTTACTAATAGCCTACTGGCCTCTTAAATTTAGGTCAATGGTTAATTTTTTGAGAGGAGACCCGTGACGTCTAGTTTTAAATCAAATGCGTTTATAAGAATACTCACTTTATTCGACACTTTCAATACATAATACACTCACTCTCTGAACACAAGACTTGTAATACTTTCCAACCTGAAATATTCTTTGTTATATTAATTCTTATTAAAAAACGTCAACCAAAACTGTCGACATAACTTTCTTTAGTTTCCATGTCGCGTTGGCGGGTCAGCTATGTATGTATGTATCGCATATGCAGGTTGCACCAATGGGGAGTGGTTTCGGAAGTTCGTGAACTCAAGGACCACTTTGAGAGAGGAAATATTCTGGCAGTGCCACAATTTCCAGCATTTGGTTTTGTAGACTAATTGATGAAATACAATCAAAAGTGATTTTCAACCTTTAAAAATCATATTCATTTAATATGGATAACATTTATTCAAATTCTGATATACGGTAGAGATCTGTGTCATATGATTGTTCTTTGATTACTGTGCAATGGATGATGTTTTTCTGCCACAAGATTTGCAATGTCAGGTTTAGAAGGATCAAAGCTGTAAACCCCGGGGCACGATTTTACAAACCTTCAGTGGACTCGACTTTCGAAACAACTGAGCTAAACTACTGTAAATTTAACACACGCTCCTTTTTATGTCTAAAAAACTTTCTTTTCTTTTTTCACCACAATCTCCCCTGGAAATGTTTTTCGTGGGTCGGGGGATCAACAAGCAATGCCATCATCAGCATCATCCCATTATGTGTGTGTGTGTCAACATTCAGCAGTTTTTTTTATGGAAAATTTTTCAGAGATCACCGCCCAACAAAAGACAAGAGAAGTTACTAATGCAAAAATCACCCCTATTTTCATTCTTTTTAATTGATCACCCCCAATACAACATGCTTCCAAAAGATATCGGTAACAAGCGTTATAGATGCTGGACACAAACTAAGGGACTGACATGGAGTGAATTTACATTGCAATTTTCACCCTCCACCAAAAACCAAATGTTTTTTGCAGACATATTAAAGAGTAAATGTTATATATATATATATATATATATATATATATATATATATATATATATATATATATATATATATATATATATGCTAAAGAATCGAACCTGCCCCTAAAGGCCCAAATGACTGTTTCATCCTAAATTCTTTGAGACTTTGCATTTCCAGTGCCTGTTTAACTCAATGTTAAGAGCCCCATTACGGTGAAAAGGCTACCCTATCGGTCGCAGGTTCGATTTCTGCAGCTGCCCAATTTTCTAATTGTTCATTCTACTTACGTTTTCTAGTGATACATCAATCGTGTAAGGATGGGAGATCATTTCATATATACATATTTCTATAATGGAGAAAGGATTTGCTATACCAAAAGGTTTATGTTTCTGCCTATTTGGGCTTCTTCAGACGAATGATTATTTGCCTGAAGGAGAAACACGTGTATCGAATCCTTACTCCATTATATTTTAAGCTCTATTCTAAATCAACTTAATACTTAATGTTGAAAATACCGAACACTTGATGAAATAAACCAATTATACATTGGATATTGTTTTTTTTATCATATTAATATTACATCCCTGACTTGTATCATATATATATATATATATATATATATATATATATATATATATATATATATATATATAAAGAAGCAAAAATCTTCCTTTTTGTCATATAACAATTTAATTCCATTTTCAGAAAATTTAGCATTCCAGACCACAAAACCTGACTTTTATCAAACTATTTTTGTAGATTGCAAAAATATTTTTTCTTGTCCTTGTCCAGGTGATTAAAAGTAAAATGTCCCCTTTTCCAAATGCTCATGACTGTTATTGTACATACATCATTTTTTTTTTTCAAGACAAAAAGCCCAAAAAGTGAGAGATTGTTATGCAGTGAGTCGTTGAAAAGTCAGTGCGAACCCCTTTCCTATCTGTCTTACAACCCAGACCCTTGTGTTCATTCCAGGATATATATATATATATATATATATATATATATATATATATATATGTACACATATATATATATATATATGTGTGTGTGCGTGTGTGTGTGTGTGTGCGTGTGTGTGTGTGTGTGTGTGTGTGTGTGTGTGTGTGTTATAGTGAGATTGAGGAACTAGTGTTTCCGTGAAAAAACCCTCGGGATTTTATTAAATCCCAGAACTAGTTTCACAATCTGTGTAATAATTGTTAAAAATCTTATTATGCTGATCATTACTTATATTATGAGTTAGACCATCTCCTGGTGCCCCATTACTGTGTCAACCTAAGATAAACTTTGGAAATATCAGGTATGCTCTGCCACAGCATTCACAGTTTATCTACTGTTAAGGTTTTGCAAATTACATTCTCATTTACTTAATTTGTGAAGAGGTGTAGCGACAAACTTATTTGATTGTATACGGAGAGAGATGCACAACCCGACAGTAGAATAAGGGTTAACGGTCTCACAAATCAATTTGCATGTCCAGCGAGTAGGGTCCGCACTAGGGGCATCACTAGTTGGCTTAGTAATCAAATGCAGAGAGATTGAGCGAGTGATTCATGTTTGTTTATGCATGAGTGTACATGTGTGTATGTGTGTGTGTGTGTGTGTGTGTGTGTGTGCACCCTAAACAAGACTTTCATGGCCGAATGGTTTTCACATGCCTGTTGCTGTTGTCGGTACATTTTTTTTTTTGCGACATTTGGCACCTGAGGAAGAAGTACAAATGTTAGGAAAAAAAAAATTAAAGAAAGACAGAACAAAAATGACCCGTCACAGCGCTGTTATAGGGCTACAAAGAGAATACTATTAAAGCGTGTCGATGAAAGTTTGCATTATTTTCGTTATTGCTGTTGTTTTTGTTTTGTTTCGTTTTTGTTTTGTTTTTTGTTTATTCGTGCGTGTGTGTGTATGTGTGTGTGTGTTTGTGTGTGTGTGTGTGTGTGTGTGTGTGTGTGTGTTGAGAGGGAGAGAGTGGTATATATTAATGTAGACTGATAGATAATGAGTGTACTTGGGTGATAAGTGCATGGTCACCCAGGTACGCTCTGACTACCCTATCTATCTATATCATTATCTCTCTCAATATATATATATATATATATATATATATATATATATATATATATATATATGTGTATGTGTATGTGTGTGTGTGCGTATGTGTACTAAAGGACCCTTATCTCCCGTAAAATCAACCACTGTCAGTGAACATTAGAGGTAGCTGTCAGGTAGACATTGTAACACAAGGTCTACTAGAGGAAGCCTATCTGCACATTAAAAACGGAGAAAAGAGGCAACTACCATGTAAAATCTTTGACCAGTTGCCAGATCGTCTCGTCTAACCGTTGTTGAAAGGCCTGACTCTTCCGTAAAGGCCTATCAATAACTCCCGCTAGTGCATACAGATATCACACTTTGATCCTTGTCAGAATGCATATGTGGATAACAGTGTGTATCTCTACACGCTAATCCCATAATTTTTGACAGGTACTATGCTTGAACATACTCAAACATGTATTTGCGTGCATGTGCATGCAAAGTTCCTGCCGTACAGTCAAACTTTGCAAACAAGTTGACTGTTGCTCGTGAGTTCGGTCCTCATTTGTCTCTACTCTATTGAAGCATATAAAGGACTAAACTAAGTTGAATCTCCCTTCTTATCCCGCTCTTTCTCTCTCTCTCTCTGAGACGGGTGAGAGTCCTGGGAAATACAACCGAATTCAAATCTGGTAAGGGCGTCAAGACAAGCTCTCACGCACAATAGAGCCAAGAAGGGGTTCCATTGACAAAACCCAAGGGAGGCTACAAAACCTGGGTCTCCGATCATTGCTGGGCGTAATGACACTCAATCTCACTCTCTCTTTTCTTTTCTCACTTCTTTCTCCTCCCATCTCGTTCACCACCCCCTTCTTCTTCTTCTCTCTCTCTTGCTTACTCGATTGTGGAACTAATGGCAAAGGTGCAATAATTCTCCTTTCTCTCATTTTTCTACCCCTTCCCTTCTGTCTCCTGTCATTTCTGTCTCCATTCCCTTACTCCTCCTTCAGATAGATCGATAGGTAGATGTATTGTTAATCGCAAAGGCTGCCACACACAAAATGACGAACCAATTTAGCCTAAACTTACATTGAAAAGTGAACAATTACTAAATACCTATTTAGGGGGATGGTTTCAAGAAAATGAGTAATAAATGTTAAATTTCCAGTCCTCAAGTTTATCTGATTCATACAGTGATAGCCATCCAAACCAACTTGAAAACTAGAAAAACCTATGTTGACAGCTTTGGTGACAGTTCTGATGAACATTTTGAAATAGATAGATCGATAGATAGATAGATAAGTTGGCATCTCAATACGCCCTTAGCATTATGACGAAGTGAGTATTCATTATACACAACATGGTTTTCAACAGAGTCTAATTTCTTGCTAAATCACCGACACCAAGGCTCCTCGATTAATCACTAATATCGAACATTATAGTGTGAATTGTGTCGAGCTATCTAGCTGCAGACCTATTCATCTAATCACGTTGATAGATAGATATATAGATGGATACCATTGACTGCTGCAGGGTTAAACTCCATTCTCATTTCCATTCCTATCAGTAATGATAACGGCAACTTTTGTGCTACATATATAATTTGTAAAGAAAAATATAATAATGTACTCCTCTCTTTGGCATAAATGTATTTATTTATTAGAATGATATGAGCCTGTCCCTATCTGTGAGATAATATATATATATATATATATATATACGACTTGTCTCTTGAGTTCAGTCAATAAGACACCAGGCTAGAAATCAGTTAGTCACGATTTTAAATCAGTGTAGGAAAATATTATTTTTGATTCCCTTAAATTTGTTGAGGGTTGTTCTTGTTGTTCTTGTTATGATAGAAAGACAAAGTCAACTCTGGGTTTGGACTACACTTTGATAATATATATATATATATATATATATATATATATAGAGAGAGAGAGAGAGAGAGAGAGAGAGACAGAGAGAGACAGAGAGACAGAGAGAGAGAGAGAGACAGAGAGAGAAGGAGTGAAGGAGGGACAGAAGAAAAAAGTGATTAAAAATGTGTAGTTCTGTAGCTAGTTTGGTGGGTCATGTTCTTATAAATAAAATCAAGAGTCAGACATGCAATCTCCAGGAAAAATAAAAAATAAAAATTGAATAGATGAAAGGAGAAAATGCTCTAATCGGCTTTCCGACCCAAACCACGACCAAGCAACACCTTTTCAAATACTGTACTCAGCAACAAACAATCAACCTTACCTACGAGCCAACCAACAAACAAATACACAAACATATAAACTAAAAGACCTATAGAAAAGTGTACAGGGTAAGGGGCTTCAAAGGTATGACAAGCAGCCAACCAAACAGTGCTTATGGTCTTTAATGTCTGAGCCGAGGTCCTGGCTGGCTGGAATGTAGACATCCGTTTCAGAAAAAAAGTCAAGTTGGGACGAACTGGTTCAAAAACATATATATATATATATACATATAAAAGACAGGACCATCATTGCAATTTCGTATTCCTTTTCAATATACATCCGACTTTACACATGACTGGGTCTCACCCAAACGTCTACTCCTCTAACCTGTCTCAGTCTGCATTCTTGCCCTCTCGGGCGACTGCCCTGGGAAAGTATCACATGCTCGTATCATATACAGTGAGGGGAAACAAGTATTTGGACACTTACAAAATATTCATTTAATATATTTCGGATGCTAACATTTACTTCAAATTTACGAAGAAAAAACGATGTATTCCCAAACATACGATGCAGAATAGAACATAAGCGAAGGTGACGGTGGAAAAAAAATTTGGACACTGTTGCAAATTGTTATTTAAGAAGGATTGCAGGTTTAGAAACCTTCTGTACAAGCATAAAATATTTTTGGGATGATGTAGTAATACTATAGTATGATTCCATCACTGTTGCTATTAACTTTTACTTTCTTGAAACGAAGCAGTCATGGTTAAAGTAAAAAAGCTTTCGACCAAACAAAAATGCAATTAATCAACATAATGAAATTTTGAAGTATGGGACCATAGCCGAGATGTTAAATATCCCTATCAGTGCCATTGGATCGATTATTGTGGAGTAAAAGAAATCGGGCATCACCAAAAACCACGCTTGAACCGGTACTCCACGGAAAATTTCTACATGAGCGAGTCGAAAAATATAATACTTACTATTTCAATATACAATTAACTTTACATATGACCATTCAGTCAAAGTGAATCCAATGGTAACTCGAAAGGAAATCCAAGATGATCCGAGAGCAACTGGTACATCGGTTACTCATAGAACTATTCGTAATAAACAACACAGGAATGGCTAAAAATCCTATACGTCACGGAAAACTACCTTTGTTGAAAAATGTATACCGAGATTTTTGGATCCATTTATCATATGCATGTATGTGTGCGTGTGTGTCTATGTATGTCTCTGTGTGCGCGCACGTTTGATTAAGTTCTTACATCTATAAGTGGCTAGCTTTAACCTTTAATCGGTTTTCCAATGCAACTGAAGGACCTAATTTTGAATGTTGGATTTTATCATTAGCAGCCCATCCTCCCCAAATACCAATCTTTCTTCTCTTCTCGTGGCCATTTGCAAAAGCCTAATTAGTTTTGCAAGAACTTTCTCTGGTCAGATGAATCGAAAATTGGACTTATGGGCAAAAACTTAGCTCGTCATGCATGAAAAAAGATGGATCAGCCTATGATAGAAAAATCACCATTCCCTCCAGTAAAACACGGAAGTGGAAATATCATGCTTTGGGGGCGTTTCTCTTCCAATGGTTCAGGGGAACATAACTGAAGGAACAATGAACAGAGCGATGTATCGGAGTATTTTGAAAGCTTGTGTGGCGTTCTCATCGTTACAACATTTGGAGCTTGGAGTAGGTTGGATCTTCCAACAAGATACCGACCCAAAACACTCGGTTGAAATTACTTGCGAAAAGTTTATTCAGATCAATATAGACTTGCTTCTGTAGCTTAGTCTATCTCCTCACTTAAATCCAATAGAACATTTATGGCGATGCTTGAAAGATAGAATTTATAAGAGGGACCCCAGGAACATTGATGATTTAAAAGTCTTTTGAAAAGAAGAGAGGGACCAGATTTCAAAAGAATGTTACAAAGGGCTAGAAAGAGATGACGAAAAACGTCTCCGAGCAGTAATTACAAACCAGGGCTATGCAACTAAGTATCAAAATATGAGATTAATGTCCGGATACTTTCCTCCATCCTTACTTCTGTTTATATTCTATTATGTATTGTTAGTAAATTTTTCTTTATATTTGTTAATTTTTATTTTAAAA
Source organism: Thysanoteuthis rhombus (assembly GCA_963457665.1). Lineage (NCBI taxonomy): Eukaryota > Metazoa > Mollusca > Cephalopoda > Oegopsida > Thysanoteuthidae > Thysanoteuthis > Thysanoteuthis major. The sequence goes on along the minus strand of OY735234.1, from coordinate 4,316,352 downwards.
TATATCACCAGAGTCCAAATACTTGTTTTCTCTCAATGTAGGTATTTGCTTAAGTATCCCTTCAGTTTAAAATGGATAGTTAAACTGAGTAGATATCGTTGATTTTGTAAGAACCCAACCGTACAGACAGCTGTGGGGCGCGGGGGTGGGGAGATGGAGATGTCGGAAGGATTAACTGCTAACCATGAAATCCAATATTCAAAATTTGGTTGTCTAGTTGGACTGGAAAATAGCTAAAGATTGATAAAGCTAGCCAGTTATAGATCTTACCACAAACACACACACACACACATACGCGATAGGCATGGTTGGGTAAAAGGTTTGTTTTGTTTTGACGTTTGATGATATTAGGAACGTTTACATTTAACTTCATACGAAAATATTGCTTTCGATTGTATTGTGACAGCTGTCATGTCGGCGTGGATCTTTTTTTTAAATTATCAAAATTGGCGATCAAATTAGCAACATTTCTCACAGGTCTATGAATGCAAAAATATCTTTCTTGCAGACCAAATTGAAAAATGTTGAAAGCGTTCCGAAGAAAAGAAGGGCAAATAAAAAGAATGGGTGAATAAAGAGGAAGTTGTTTTTTCGCGTTAGTTCTTTTTTTTTTTTTGTCACTTCTTGGATTTAAAAGAATAAACGGACTTCAAGAAAAGGTGTTCGTCATTTAAAAAGCTAAGACATTTTTTCAGCATATCTCATAATGTAAACGTTGAGTTAGGGTCCATAAAATATGGAAGCATAAATAGGTACACATTTCTTGAACACAACTTGAAATGTTGCAAGGCTCGAGAAATCCAATCAGTGTCCATTTTCAGAGTCCCTTTCTCATTTCTCAACAACTTTGCACTATTTCCTTTTCTAATCAATTGGAAACGAATAGTTTTATTTTAAAACAAATTTTTGCCAAATATCGATAAATGCTGTCGAAAATTGTGTAAACCACGCCGTAGCTTTCGAACAGCATCTGTTTTTCTTGATTGATTTTTAGAAAGGTAGACATGCGACTCAAACGCCATAAAACACGATTTGAGCAGTTAATGGATAAGGTAGCGTTAATGATTTAAAAGTGTCAAAAGCGGTTAGCTATGTTTCGTGCTAGATATTTCTCGCTGCACGATTTTCCACGGCCGGCTAAACAAGTTAAGATTGATAGCGATCAAAGAAAGACATTACTTGTGAATAACGAATGTTATACGACGTTGGAGATAACCAACATACTCAAAATATTTAAATCAACCGTTTAAAATCATTTGCACTAGTTTGGTTGTGTTAGTCACTATGATGTGTTGCTTTCAAAAAAACTACAGGACCGTACTTCGTGAAATTCACAGTTGAGATATAACGAAAACATTCTGTTTCTAAACGAACTATGAAAATTTTACCATAACGTGAAATATGAGGGATCGTTGAATGACAAAGCGAAATAAATCAGTGCTGATAGTACAACATGCCGGTCTCCATTCAAAGAATGTAATGATATATATATATATATATATATATATATATATATATATATAAGGGAGTGTCTGACTATGAACCCTTTTCGGAGGTCTAAAACAAAACTCGAACACGTATTGCGTCTTATTAAACCAACACAAGATAACAAACGACGAACAGGAAGAATGCAATATTCTATCAGAATGTGCCCTGGCTTTATTCTGATAGAATAAAGCCAGAGCACATACTTCATTGTTGAGCTGACAAAATTATCGTTGCTTGGCAGGAAAGTTTTCATTGATCCGCCGTATTAACCAACTATTGTCCTTCCAGATTGCCGCTTATTTCAATCTCTACCGAAGTTTCCTGATGAGAAAGAAAATTCAATCCCCTGGAAGACTGTAAAAAGCAAGTGGAGCAGTTCTTTTCAATGAAAGATGAAACGGTCTGGGAGGATAGGATTATGAAATTGGCTGAAATATTGGATTGTCTAAGCTACGGCCTAAAAAAGAAATTTATATCTTATTTTTACTCAATAAACCGAACAAACGTTTTTATTTCACTGTGAACATACGAAGTCTATTCTTTAGTAATTATGCATTTAATCTTAACGAAAAAAATAATCTTCTTAAGGTAATGTCCCCTTCATCAACCTCAAAGTACCTCCTTTGGGAGTGCCCCTCCAACTGTTCAAAGCAGTCAGCAAAGTCCTCTTTCGGGATCGCCGTTGCTATTCAAGAGAAGAGCAGTCTCCGTCACGTAACCCTCAATCTCTTTGGGAAAATCCAGAGGCCCAAGGGAGGAAGTTCTGGACTGGGGTGGCACTTGGTAGATTTGGTTGCTGCGATGTCTTGCCTAGGTACCCTGCACAAGATGATATGAATGGGCAGTCTCAATCATCATGAATACGACGTTCACACGGTGCACAAACTCAATGGAATCTTACTACCGACTGATTTACCCTACGGGAGAGTTCCTGTCCATACACATGCAGTAAAGTCCGCCTTGAAAGGTTGCGAAGATACACCAAGGCCGAGCAATAGATTTTCAATGTATTCAAAATGGCTGGATACTTTCCTGACCGTCTCGTATATCTATGTATTGTAATAACTTTTAAAAGCGTCTGAATATTTAGTATGCAGTCGGTATGCAAGACTAGATTTTGTTCCACTATCCACATTCTTGTAATAAAAGCCATTACCTGAAATGTCAGTGTCTTTCAAGAATATTCATTAATCCAATTTATTTGTTACATACTACCAAGTCTTTGCATATCATCAAATTGTAATCTGACACATGAAATCATTTCTGTGCACCCAGGTGTATAAATAAAAAACTTGTTTGCTTACTATAAGTCTGCTCGTAGATTAAAGATATCTAAGGAAATAGCTTTGGCACAAGGTATGAATAATGGAACAAACCACTGGGGAAGAATAACCTACTATCAATGGCTCGCAAGGCCAATTGCTCTTGCCTTATCTCTTTGTGGGTCAAATTATTTGCTGTCTGTTTCTTACGTAATTTTTGTAACAAAAGCAATTGTCGAGCAAGTATGAGGTATCCAACTGCCTATGAAACAATGCAAAAGCAGTCATAAAGTTATATTCATTGTGCAACCAATGACAAAAGGAGTCACTATCAATGGCTTTTAACCCTTTCAGCCAAACTGTAAATGTCTGAATTTTTGAAAAGTTATAAGAATCCCAAAGCTTTCAATAACTATTTATTGTTTATTTTGACGAACCAATATAATGATCTGGTAGATTTTACCGTTAGATATTTATTTTGGGACATATTTCTGCTTGAAAAAATCAATGTTTGAAAAATCCCATTACTTTATTTTTCGTGGAAGATTCGTCCAACGAATACATTTCTAATACAAACACACACATATATATATATATATATATATATATATATATATATATATATATATATATATACTACTGTGTCATCCACAGACAGCTGTTCCGATGTATTACAGCTGTCTGTACAGTTAGGTTCTCTTCAGTGTGGCTATAGACTTTATCCCATCCAGTACCACGAGGCAGAATTGAAACCCTCACTTTAGACCCAGAGGCTGATATCCTACCTCTGGAGTACGGAACTGGGTGGTCAGTAAGGCTGGATTTAAGCGATATATTCATATACGCAGAAACTATATATATATATATATATATGTATGTTCAAAATTTACATAAGGCTTGCAGTACCCAAGTCAGTTCAAACTGTGTTAGTAGATCGTCATGTTGACTTACTGAGTACTTTTCCTTCATAGCATTTCTTAGAGCAACGGTACCCATCTACCCTACAAGTAACATGCGACATGTTGCACTGGGTTACATGGTACCAGTAGTTAGAAGTATGCCTTGACCTGACCTATTGTAAGAAGCCTAAATGTAGCCTCGATGAAACTGTTACCAATCTCTTATGAGGATCAAAGGTCATTGTCCGATCCAAGGTAAAAGCCAGGGTTTTCTACTGGGCAGATTGGCGTAACACTATCGTCCTGTTTCAATTTAGCCTTGTGTTGTAGTAAGTTAATATCGTGATTGGTATGCAAGGCCAGTTAGTTAGCCATCACACTGACTCATCCGCCTTGGGTTTTGATGTCAGTCTGGACGTGGACTATGAATTCATTTACGTAAGGTCTTACAACCATTAAGCTTAAATGAGCGAGAATAAAGAAAAAAAAAGACGCTGGCATACTTACAAGATATGAAAAAAAGGTGAAAGAAGTCACACTGGTAGGCTGGGAAATGAACAAAGCGTAGAGGCCAGGATGCACTCAGGTGTAACAAAGGTGGCACAACTAAAGCCCCTCCCTAACCCGTACTAACCCAAGCCTTTTGTAATATTCTGTCCTCGACCTGCGGGTCAGAGATTTGAATTTTGCCTAGACACCATTTACTAGCTTTTGCTCATAAATGGAAAAGGGGATGTGGTAGGATTTGGTGGGGTAGAAGTGAAGTCTGACACGGGTGGAGAGCACATAAAGAAAAGAGGGTGGGCAAGATTTGAAGGTTGAAATTTCAAAAGGACAGTCTGGAAAAAAAACAAAGGCACAAAGACTTATCTAGCTAAAAAGGATAAAAGTAACTCTGATGAACATGCCTGTTATTTTTCTTCTCGTTGAGCTTTATCTCTGTTGTTTCCATAAGAATTTTTAGGCTTAAAAGATAGGTGTTAGGTAGGTAATTAATATTTGATTAACAAGCAAAGTAGCTATATATATATATATATATATATATATATATATATATATATATATATATATATATATATATATATATATATATATATATATATATATATATGTATATATATATATATATAAACTCTACTTGCAATGACCTACCGTTATTACAGGGAGAACATGTCACTTAGCATGTACAGAGTGAATAGAATAAACAATTAATCGGTCACTTGTTTGATTCCTGTAGCAATTTCTCCAATTATTTAATTATTTCCCCTAATATATACAGGTAGCTGAAGTACCTGTCTATCCCTGGTAAAATACTTCAAGTGTAAAGAAAATACTAAAACTTCCAGACATGTAGAAGAAAAAAAGTTTCCCTTCAGTTTTTACCTCTGATTGAGGAAAAAAGCTTCCTTCCACTTCTGGCAGTTTGAAGTGTAAAATAAACTTCACGCTCACATGTGACCTCTCAAAAGCAAGAGTTAAAGTTTTGACCCCTGAAATAAGCAGGGAAATGTCTCCTTTCACTTTTGACCCTTCGAGAGACTCGCAATAACACTGACCCCTTGAGGGAAGAAAAAGGTATCCTTTCACGTGTGAAAAGGAAAAAAAGTCTCCATTTCTGTTTTGACCTCTAAAAGGGAGCAAGAATGTCCCTTCATTTTTCACTCTTTAGAGGGAGGACATTTCCTTTTATTTTCGTAACCTCAAAGCAAAAGCTCTGCCGTCTAATATCCTTTCTTTTTTTTTTGTGGAAATCCTCCCCATGCTCTTTCAAGTAGGTATAGCAAGTTTAGATTGCACCCACGTTTAGGGTTTTCTATAGCGTTACCGACCATCAAATACATCTCATATATAAGATATATATGATAAATTAATGATATGATATACATATAAGAGATATATATTTGAGAGAAGAAATCAAAAGAGCAAAAAAATCACTTTTGAACCTTTGAAGGGGGGAAAAAATATCCTTTCACGTTTGACCCATTAAAGAATTTATGTATAAACACAGAAAATATTCATTTGGACGGAAAGTAAAGCCACTTTAACATTATTGTTACATTGTAAATAGAATCGCCCCTCACGAACATACCCACCCAAAAGTTTTTCTGAAAACTTTTCATTTACCCACCATTGAGTAGGCATCCCAATTTTGGTTGGGGTGCACCAATGTTTAGGTACTTTTCATTGATTGACGGACAAACGTACAAACGGACAATTTTCATATATATATACATATATATATATATATATATATATATATATATATATATATATATATATATATATATATATTGTTGACACAGGAGATATTTGGAGAGTGGGCACATGGCATGACACAAGACACATAAACGAGATCATTAGCAATCAACCGTGTAACACAATATTATGCATGCCGCTTCTCTCAATTTACTTACTCTCCAGCCGTGTCAATTATCTGGATCTCATCGCAGAAAAGCGTAATGTACACCTTCCTATATTAACTATTATTCTCTGTTTGCTTCATATATATATATATATATATATATATATATATATATATATATATATATATATATATATATATATATATATATATATATATGTATTTATTTATATATCATAAGAGCAATTAGCGAAAGCAGTGAAATTTAGTTTATTACAATGAATACAAGGATTTCACGATCAATCCATTGCTAGTATTAATATTATCAAAATTCAGCCAGGGATGAAGTATTGGAGTTGAATATTCTATGTCTATGGATTATTGGAGTCGAATGTTCCGTAATTCACAGCGATGAATTGTTTGGGAATGAATTGTTTGGATGAATTTTACATAGATATAAATAGATGGGAATAAGAATTTAGCGGATGAATGTGACGTAACCCGTAAAGAGATGTCTGTTTTGTAGTTTGACCGGAATTAGTTTTGACCCCTAATTCATTTGAGACGCCGGTGCCACTTATCGAAGGTTCATCATGGGGTAAAGTTACCCTGAGAGGGAGTTGTCCAGTCCCCAGGGTACAACCGTTCAAACAAATATTCGCTGGCTCTATAGTAATAGATACAGAGTTTATTCGTTAGTATATTCATCATTATACGACAAACAACTCAAGCAAAGACCACTGCCTTATCCCGAAGGATACCAGATGGAAGAACAATTACCCCTCGACTAGTATTAACCTGGATCCGGCGAGAGAAAGCGAGAAAGAGGGAGAGAGAGAATAACGTTAAAATCGACTTTAAACATTGAAAAATTGATGGTGTTTTTATTTAATTTTTTTCTTTTTTTTTTCCTTTCCTTTCCTTTTTTTTTCAAGTTTGACCCAGACAAGCACGTCTGCCGGCATTGTTCGAGGGAGGCCACCCCATTCGAAACGGAAATGTACCCCATCACCATTATTAAGATTAAACCACTACCATCACCAAGCGCTACACTGTCCCTTGTTGCAGATGACACTCTGCAAGGCTGACCGGACCAGTTGGTTCTCGCCCACTCGTCTACACGCTGCTATCTCGCACTCAGCTGCACAGAACGCCGTGTACACACACCCAAACAAGCTCACACACACACACACACACACACACACACACACACACATATATATATATATATATGTCAGCGTGGAATTCTGAAAAATAATACACGTATATATACATGAGATAAATAAGGTAGATAAATATAGATTTATATGTGTGTGTGTGTTAATATCCTTTCCTTTTGAATTCAGTGCTGAATCAAGTCGAATATCTAATGACCGCAATAAAATGAATTTTAAATACATTAACATTTACCATCTGACAGGTTGAGCCAACAAATACTAATACGCGTCGAGGAGCGAGTTTAATCAAAAACACAATGAAAGCTGACGAACGAACAAAAATGTTAATATTTCGATGAACTTTTTACATTTACATCAAACGTGAAAGAAGGAAAGAATCTAAAAGGCAATACTAGGAAATGAAAACAAAATTATATGTGTCAGTATCTGTGCGTGTCAGTGCATTTGTGTATGAAGAGATTTTTTTTTCTTCACCTCAAAGCATTTTTCTTTTATTCTTTTAAAATATTTTCATATTTCTTGAGGTTAGTCTTATAGACTAGTTGAAAAAAAGTACTTTTCCAATGTTAGCTTTACACCACTTACTGTCCTTGGATCACTTACCAGACTTTCAAGACCTCCATTTCAAACACACACACACACATATATGCCGAGAACTACATATCACAGGAAAAAGAAAGGCATATTCGGAATCAGCAGGTCTTCCATTACCTACAGTACACATCATCTGGTCGTTTGCAATCCAAGAAAGAGTTTGTTTTTCTCTGTTCTCTCTTGATTGCTTTTTTCATGTGGGATTTTCTCAAAAGCTATTTGAGTTAGATCCATAAAACCAAGCACCTGAGGGGTGGTCAATGCTTTTTTTATCATTTCCTTTTATCCTTTTATCAAAAATCCATGGTAACTGAATATCCGAGTGGTCAGTTGCATTGGGAAGATATTTGGCGGTGCAAGCTCAAACTGCCTCAGAGAATGATCAATTAATTCTTCCTCTCAATTATCAGTCAGTTTTGATGAAAGACGTATTTCAAGTTTAGGGGGTAGGGTCCATTTGCAATGAAATTATAATGCTAAACTGGATCCTCGCTTTCCATTCGTTAGAAGAAAACTGCGGTTTGAATTTCTCTTTCACCCTGGGCAAATGTAATTTTGTCAGTATCAGGAGAAATTATCATTCATTACCTGAAGCACACATCTTTGGGTCAAAATTTGCCAAAAAAAATGATTAGCGATCCTCTTTGGCATTTTCCTTTACGCTCAATAAGAAATGTCCGTTTGAAAACGTTCGGGCTTTTTTTTGGTGGGGGAGGTATTAGTCATCTCAGATTTTCTAGAAGAAGTTGCAGTTAGATCCATAGAATAAAATATTTTGAATCAGCATAACGCATGGAAATTTTGTTAATCTTTATTTGAACCTACACATGGAAGGGGGTCGGGCAATTTCCTTTTTAAATTAGACCGCTATTTCGTAGGCTGAAAAATCCTTGTCGTTCAATAGCCGAATGTTTAGAGTCATCGGAGACAAGATGGGCTCACCAAGTTCAAACTCCGATGGAAAATACATTATTTGTTCCCTTTCAACTCTATATGCTTCCAAACTATCTGACCTTAAAACCATCAAACAGTTCTAGTTTTAAAAAAAGATACTTCAAGTTTTAGAGTGAAGTTCTTTTTACAATGTAGTTATAATGCTAAACTGGACATTCACTTTCCATTCGTCGTAGTAAAACTGTGAATGTGTGTTTCTCTTTCCCTGTGCTAATGTAATTTTGACTGTATCTATCTCTATCGAAGGAATTACTAAAGAATATGTGAGTGAGATTGTTCGCTTAAAAGTCGAGAATTACAACATAGTGGGAAAAACAAAGGCATATCTGAAATCAGCCGATCACAATTGTTCCTATAAGGTCTGTTTTCGCGCTCACACGAAGAAAAAAAACTAAAGAAATCAGCGCAAGCAACAATCGGTGGACCGAGTTAAAAATCCAACAGAGGAAATATAACTTTTTCTCTACTAATTCCATGTTCTTTCAGTACATTAGACCTTCAAACCTTCCATAAATGTGTTTGTTTTGAAAACAAAAACATCTACAAGTTTTATAATACGGGTTCCATTTACAATGTAGTTATGATGCTACGCAGCACCCTCCCTTTCCATTCGTTGCAGATGACAATGGATATGAATTTCTGTTTCTTCCGGTGCTTATGTCAGTTTAGTAGTATTATTTAAGGGATCTAACAATAACTTGACAATAAAACATGCTTTTTTTCTGAAAGCGAAAAAACCTAAATCTTACCCTAATCAAACCCCAGATGCAACGATATTTTAAATCAGATTGTCTGCTTGGTCGTGCGAACAACTAATGCCAGGGATCAAATGAATTTTCAGCTTTGAGAAAAATTGATCGCTGGCGTTAGTAGTTTGTATGACTCCCTTTATTTGATTTTATGATATCTGTATAGAATAGCATTAACTTTCGAGGGTGTGTATATATACATATATATATATATATATATATATATAATATATATATATATATATATATATATATTCAAACGTCTGTTCGTTTGAGTGTTTGTCTGAGCAAAAAGAAAGATGTACCTGAGAGGCAGACTACGTGGATGATTCAATGACGAGAAAATAAAGATTGTCTATTCAGACTGATAAACTGGATATGTAGGGAGTGGACAGAAAGGAAGATGTGACTGCCAGGCAGATCAACAGGTTTGGCCATATTCTGACCAGCTATCTTTCAACAACAAACCATGCTTGGCTAAGCTGGGTGGGACAGGCAGTAAGTTTTCTTATTCTGGGTCAAATTTTGAGGACTACAGAATCGAGTATTAAATCAATTGTTTTTCCCCAGTTTCACGTGCTCACTGCTGCACGCCGACAACAAAGAATTATATGAAAGTACTAGCAGGGGATTTTGTCGTTGCCCAGAAAAGACAAACTTCAAATTTTGCAACATTGGCGATTAGATAACACTTAACTGCATGCGGTACGCACACGCTAATACGTATTTATATAACAGAGTTTTATAGAAATTTAGTTTATGAAAACTAAACAATATATTTCTGGTTATATCCTGCATTCATAAATCTGAAATAAGTTATGCATACTTTACATTTGAAATAACACTGTTATGTCATTAGATATCGTCAAGTTAACTGTTCTTGTCAGCTATCATATTTTTAGATATTTGTGACGTCTATTTATTGATGGACTTTTTAATGTTCGATTGATTCCTTCGAGTCAATTTAGTTATTTTTTTTATTCTTTCGTTATATTAAATGGTTTCACGTGGTTGAGTTGTTGCATTTTTTAAAATTCTACCAATGTATGCATATATATAGCATAATCTTTATACCGATGGAAACCCATAACAAATCTGTTTCACGAACTTTCGATCTTCAGGTGGGATCACTTTTTACTAATTACTCGATAGTTCTTGTTTCACTTTCTTAGTTTCATTTCCTCTACTTCCACAATGTTTTGTTTGATTTTCTTCGGTTTCATTCTGTTTCATGTATCTAATTTGAATTTGAATTATTTCCCTAGTACTGTTGTTTTATTTTTCAAAATTATTTCATACGTTATTTTGCGTTTTACATTTGGATTTGAAATTCGTGTGTTGTTAGTTGTTTTTTTATTTAGATTTTTATCTTTTTCATAAAATTGTTCATGTTTCAATGTTGATCAGTAATTTCTAAGTAGTATTCTTTTCTATATTTTGATCTATTCTGATGAGTATTTATCAATTTCAATCACAACTTTTAGTCTAATTAGAATTTTCAGTCGTAGTATTCGAGTCAGAATTTGTTCTTGTGTCCACAATTTCCGATCAGTCGTTTTTGTTTTTTTTGGTTTAATAATGATATTTCTTTTCTTTTCAAAATAAAACACCAGTAACGAAAAGGGAGTGTTCAAAACCGGTATACAAAATCAACACCCTAAAAATGTCTACTATACATTGAAGAAAAATTAGCAGCTTACCTGATGATCGTGAGTCCAGCCCGACGGAACGAGTCGAAGCAGTGTCATAAGGACTGATCAACTGAAAACTGACTGATACTAGATATCCCCTGGCACGGATGGTGAAATGGGAGCCTCTGTTAATTGAATAAAGAGTTCAGCTTGAAATTTTCAGAATGTTAACGAATATGAATGTCTACTGAAGAAGGCTGGAATGTATGGCAGCCGACGCTTTGTGACTATAACAACCAAGATTAGGATAACAGGTTAAATGAATCAGTGTACAATAATGAGGAAGTGGAGATAATCCAAATCACTTTAGACCCATGTGAATACAATATACACTGCATTCGATATGCAGTACTTTATATATATATATATATATATATATATATATATATATATATATATATATATATATATATATATATATATATATATACACACACAGGCATGGAGATAGTGAGAATACTTTTTCTTAAAGAAAAATGAAGTTTGAACGAGAACAAAAACACCTTATCTTGCCCAGCGGCCAAAGACCACCCTTCATACCCAGCCAGTACGAATATCAACAACAATTGTTACAGAATCTATTGACGACAACAATGAAGAAAAATACCTAACAATGAAACTGCAAAGGTTAGGTGGCAACAATTCAAGATGGCCGCATCTTTTTTTTTTTTTTCATGTTCAAAGTAAAGGCATTATTTTTTGTTTTTTTTTGTCGTTCTTGTCTAGATGACGCATTGTCTTGCTTACCAATTGTATTTGAAATGAATTCTTTTCTTTAAAAGTCAAAAAGGAAAAAAAAGGTTGGAGTAAATTGAACAGAGACAAAGCGTCAATGAAATTCATTTTTTTAAATGTCGCTGTTAGTCGAGAAGACGTGATGATTTCAAAGTGGCATTTTTATGTGATATGTTTCCTGCAAAGATCACACCGAAAATGACGTCATCGTTTTCATGACCATCTACTTTGAAAACAGAGGTTAAAGAAAAATCAAAATTCCGTATAGATGAATAAATAGATGAATATGAAACACGGAGATAGATAGATAGATAGACTGAGAAGGAGGGATTGAGGTGAATATTCGGATAATGGATCTAAATCGAGAACATACACATTCCATGAAACCACAAGACTGAATTTTTTAACAAATAAGTTGATCTAAATTTTTATATCCTGACAATTCTGTTGCACCAAGAAGAGGAGAATCCGGCTAAAAAAATACATTTCCACGAACATTAACTGATAGATTGCAACATATTAGGATAGATTGCTATGATTGGTTATGTGCATTCATTATTGGTCATATCGATACACATGAGAAAAATTCGTATAGACAGAATAAGACAGAAAATTGAAAAATACCCAACAAACGAAAAGACAGAGAGATTGTTTGGCAGATTGATCGTTTTTTGATAGGAAAGAGACGAAACAGACTGAAAAATGAACACGTCAATATGGGCAAACAGATATACCACGGCCACAATCATATGTTGGCCAATAAACGCTGAACATAAACATCAGGCAATTTATAACCGTATTTACCGGCTGATAAGACGCATTTGAATATCAGGGATAAAAACAGGAGTCCAGAACATCATAGGAACGATAAGAAAACTCAAATGGCAATGAGTAGATCTTGTTGCAAGAATGTCCAACCGATGGACATAACGACTCACAACATGGATCTCCAGAGATCACATTCGTAATCGAGGCTGGCAGAATATGAGATAATGAGACAAATTAAACAGGTTCAGAAAGTATTGGCTCTGTCACACTCATGATTGAAAGGTCCAGCGAATCCTGGCAAAGGTTTATGTCCAATGATTGATGCTAAAAGACTGATGATGATAAAGACCATTTTTCTATTTGAAAATAGGTCTAAAATGAGATAATTTCCTGTAACAGAAAGGAGATCATTCCGTAGAGTTGGTGACTGATATTTATTAGTATAATATGTTATTTAACCCGAAAATATTTTCCGAAGAATATCTTGCTAATTATAAGGTGCAATTTCGTTCGATGATAAGTATAGCGAGTTCAATGCTGAAGGGACTCTCCCCTTTCTGTAACGGACTAAAGTGTCTTTATACATCAAGTAATATATATATATATATATATATATATATATATAGAGAGAGAGAGAGAGAGAGAGAGAGAGAGAGAGAAAGAGAGAGAGGGTATGTGTTTTCCCGTTCCATTTCATCAGTTTATCAATAACGAAATCCAGGTGTATAAATTTCACGTATCAAGTTCTGTATTCTTCCTCCCACACACCCATTCTCTCTCTCTCTCTCTCTCTCTCTCTCTCTCTCTCTCTCTCTCTCTCTCTCTCTCTCTGAATATGAGATGAATATCAGAATAAACGTCAAGATAGAGGGAGATTGGGATGAAATGAGTGGGAGAGAGTGGGAGTGGAAGAAGTTAAAGGATAGAGAGAGAGATAGGTAGACGAAAAAGGAAAGAGACAGACAGAGAGAAAGAGGGGGGATGGGATGTGTTGGTAGAGAAATACTGAGTGTGAGAGAGTGGGAAAGTGAGTAGTCAAAGGATAAAGATAGATACAGAAAGACTATTAAGGAGAGAGAGACAGAGACAGAGACCGACAGAGAAAGAGGTATAGAATTCAGAAGAAGACGGAAGGAGATTTTCAGGATGTGTGACACACGACAGGAGGAACATAGCCAAGACAGCGCGACACAGCACATCCTGCAATGGGCTCAAAAAGAGCCCAATTCAGGATGTGCTTAGGTTTCCTTCACCAGTCACGAGACGCAGCACCAAATACCAAAGATCACTTACCCTCTAGCACTGACAATTCTTCTTTTCTTTTTTTTTCCAACTCACTGCGTTTTGTATCCATTTTGGCTTTTTACATTTTTTGCCTCTACTGCCGTTGTCATTGTGGACGCCGTCCTCAATTGAGATCTGCTCAAGTACATACCTTCATGCTAATTTTTCTTCTTCATTACTCAACTCAGGTATCAGGGGGACTTAGATTAATGCCAACAACCTGCATTTTCAGAGTAGAGTACGTCAAAAGAAAAGTGAGGCCAAAAGTACAATCAACTGATTAGAATTGTTGAAAGAAACAATGTCTCTACCATTCGTCCGATGTATCACCTACGTGCAAAGTCTTTAGCATTGTGTCATCGTCAGTTAATTGCGTGCAGAATGGAATCGGCTAGACGAGATCAAACCCAGGCTGAGACAGTTGTGTTCAATTCACATTAAAAATTATTGGGAAAAGGCATGGATCCATCTATTCTTCCCAAAGATATGGATAAATTGCAGGGCAGATTAGGTTCTCTGGCCATGGTCAGAGACCAGTCTAGGAGACGGACAATTCAGAATTCAAACCAACGCATTGTAGAGCATAAAGTGTGCTGCGTTGCATGCGGTGTAATCTGGTGGTCTGCTGCATTCCGGTGTGTCTCCAGTTGTCCAGACTATGCCTTACCGTAGGACTAGCAGACAGGGACGAGAAGTGAGGCTGATGGAGCGTACAACTCTCGCTCACCTAATCCAATTCATGTGCAAGTTATGAATGACTGTAACCTCTTCAGCAGCATTGCAATTACTGTACAACTTAGAATTGAAGCCATGGTCATCTTACGAAGGACGAATATGATAATGATTTAAAACCATATATGTAACAGTACGTGTCATAAGCATTTGGATAAAAAGCCATTTTATTTTAATTGATCCTGTCTGAAAGGTAAGACAGAACCTTTAGACAAGAAGAACCAATATTTTGCAATCAATTTAACATGTCGTGAATTTAATCTTGTTTTGTGGTTCTTAAAGCAAAACTTCTTATATCTTGATAATGTTTTTATTTAAGAATCAAATTGGTATGAAAAGAGCAAGTTTTTTGTTTATATCGTTCTAAAATATTGTTTAGAATTGATCCAGGAGATTTAAAAAGAAAATCCATATTGCTATATGAAAGAGTTACCAAATTAGAAAACTAATTTTGATCACCCAGCTCAAAATCCATAATGACCCTTGTATTCTCGGGAAATCAAATCAGATTTTGAGCTTGTTCAAATACTTTATGAGCGATACTTCTTCCTACATAAGTTATCATTGATAATTTGTGTAGTGTAGAGATCGGCCAACAAGATCGCCACGAAAGGCTCTCAACATGATCTCCTGCTGCCTTCGGCACCTGGTATTCCCAGATGATCACCCACCTAGGTAATCAGTCTTTTATTGTCCATCGTAGGACAAAGACCTTCACCACACTTCTCTATCATGAGCGTCGTGGAGCCAATATTTTCTGAATTTGTCTACTTCATCTCTCCATCTTGTATTCTGTTGGCTTCAGTTTTGCATGTGATCTCTGGAGATCCATGTTGTGAGTCGTGATGTCCATCGGTTGTCTGTCATTCTTGCAACATGGCCTGCACATTGCCGTTTCAGTTTTTAATAGTTTCTATGATGTCTCGGACTTCCGTTTTCTTCCTGATAAACTGTACTGTCTTGTGATCTCTCTATGTATGGTTGAGCATGATTCTCTCATGCACGCGTTGCCTGCGTCTTAGTTTGCAGATCTGTCTCTTGGGTATTGCTCGGTTGTTGAACATTGGTAATCGTGTGGGGACCGGTATGTTAATTGCAATCGAGCCATGGTACGATGAGCAGTATTTCTCTCTGGTTTTTCAAATACTTCCTTGTCATCTTCCTCGTCTCCATCTCCCATTGCTCTTTCGAGTCCTTCCTATTATTCTATTCTATAATCGACAACGACATCTTTTCTTTTTTTACTCAAGTAAGGATAAGCAATTGAATGCTCCAAGTTGACTGTATCGAGCACGCTATGAAACAAAACCATTATACACCCGATATTATATTATACTGCATCCCAGATTTGTATTGTGTATGTATGCATACATATATCTTTGAAAGAAAATAAATAGTTGGCACTTCAAAACAATTTCTTTCTAGATCTAAGGCAAGAAGTAAAGAAAAGGACAGAATCTTTTTTTTTTTTTCTAATCGAGGAAGAAACAATTGAAAGACGATGATTAGAAAGAAAGAAAAAAAGAAAGGGGAGAAAGAAAGACGGGAATAAAGAAAAACAAACTGAAAAAAGGGTGATCAGAAAGAATGATATACATCTGCACTTTGCATAAATGAATCACCGTAGCCCGTGCGTGTAGCAAAACTAATTATCTAAAGAATTATCAAAAGTTATGTAGAAAATCTCCCCCCCCCCCAGAAAGATATTTTTATGCAAAACTATCGAAAACAAATAGATCTTTTATGCAAAATTATCTTAAAAGAAAGATCTTTTATTTAGAATTATCCGGGCATTTTTGTTCCAAAACGACCATAGAGACCGAAAAAAGTACTTTTTAGAAAGAAAGCAAAAACCAAAACGTTTTTAGATTGTGCCAAGTAGTGAACTCATGCTAGATTTTCAAGGTTATAGCCCCCAAAATATGACCGAGAGTGCCCGGAGACACACACACACACACATACACGCTCACATACACACACACACACACACACACACACACACTCACACACACACACACACACACACACACAAATACACATACACATAAGCGGAGAGAGAAGAACCAGTGTCTTACTTGGCTGGTTGGTCGAGCGATTGATAGATCTACAATGATTCAAGGGATGAAAGACAGAAATAGTAAGAAGGTCGAACAGGAAGATAAAAAGGAAGGAGGGAGGGAAGGAATAGAGAGGAATCGAAAGTAAGAAAAAAAGACGGGCAAAAACATGCAAATAGAGAAAGAAGGCCTCAAAGAAGAATAACGGATTGAAGAGAAGGAAAGAGAAGAAAAAGACTCAAATCAAAATTTATGAATGAATGAGAAAGTGAAGGGTGATCCGAGAGAATACAAAAAAGCAAAGAAGATGGACAAATGAATTTGGAGGAATACTAAAAAAGAAGAAGGAAGGGAAGCTCGAAGAAAGAGAAAGAAAAAAGATTTAAAAATGAAAGAAAAATTATTTTAAAATGACAAACCCGACCCGCTGATTTACTGCAAATATCTCAATTAACCCCCCCTCTCTCTCTCTCCCTCTCTCTCTGATAGTCTGCTCATTTTTTTGTTCTTTGATGAAGGCCGAAAATGGAAAGTAGGTTCTTTAAACATAGAAGGCCCGCGAACCTTCTCAAAAGACCTCTTAGATCATATATCTACCTAGTGTAACTTTTTTTTCTCAAAATTTTATAAGCGGTTTTCCCACACACTGCTTCCTCTCACTCACTGGCTAATACCTTCTCTCCTGGTCTGCCCATCTCTCTCTCTCTCTCTCTCTCTCTCTCTCTCTCTCTCTCTCTCTCTCTCTCTCTCTCTCTCTGTGTCTCTCTCTGTCTGTCTGTCTGTCTCTCTCTCTCTCTCTTTCTCTCTCACCCGTCTTTCTACGGTTATTTATCCCACTCCCCATCTCTTTTTCTCCTCTCCAATTTCCCCCAACTCTCTTGTCTCAATCTCCGTCTGTCTTTCTGTCTCTCTCTGTCTCTTTGTCTCTCTCTCTCACTTGCGACCCGAGCTATCACTCTTAGTTAACACATACCACTACGAGGATAGGTCTAGAGTTCACCAGGTGTTTGGTTTCAAGAATCGGTGCCAGATAGGTGATACTCGCTAACATATCAAATTTACCTTCTTGAAGGAAAAATGTGTTTCCGATTGTACAATTTGAGACCCCCACTCTCTCTGTCAGCCGTCTGCTATAAAATACTGAGCAATACTTACCGAGAATATTTGATATCCATGGCACTTCCAATCTACCTCGATGAACTTGCTAATCTTCTGCAAAGCCACATGAGAAGGACTCACTATCAATGGCTTTTGTAACAAAATGCGCCACGATGATTGAATCAATTTTAATTTGTATATATATATATACATATATATATATATATATATATATATATATATATATATATATACATACACACACACACACACACACACACACACACACACACATATATATATATATATATATATATACACAGAAAGAAAGAGAGAGAGAGAGAATATAAGAAGATTTGACTAATGATTAATACTCAGGAAGACGTCGTATATAGTTTTATGTATATATAACATCATTCATTGTTGAGTTGATTGAAAGTATCAGTCAGTAACTGAATAACTGTAGCATCAAACTTTGAAGTTAGTAAAAAAACGATTCCATCGAAGAAATGAATACGGTCAGAATAAATTCTTTTTATGTGATCACTGGCGTTTTCCATTGTCAAACGTATAGATTATAATATTTTTCAAATCTATACTGTTGAAATAAAACCTTAAGAATAAGGCCCCATAAGTCCAGAAAATATTTTTAGAAGGGTTATAGTGGACTACTGATGCCAATTTTCAAGTCTGTGGACAAAACGATATAGCCAGGAGCACTCGAACACACCAGTCCACTAACACATAAACACATGCACATATAAAAAGAGATGAAACCCTTAGCCACATTTAGTGGCTACGCCTGTTCAAGAATACATTTAGAACAACCAAGTCCCGATTCTTTTTTGCGATGGCCGGGAAGATTAATTCTTCTGTCATGTTTTTTTCTCTCTTAAATACTGTTTTAAGGCATTCAAGCTCTCTTTTGTTACAATCTTCCAGCCTAATAGCAAAACCGTGAAACTGCATCCAAAAGTAACGAATCTTTAAAACTATGACATATCTAAATTATAAAGTACTAACTGGGGAGGGTGTTGTACTCCAAAGTGTCTAAAACTAAGTATCACAGA
Source organism: Thysanoteuthis rhombus (assembly GCA_963457665.1). Taxonomy (NCBI): domain Eukaryota; kingdom Metazoa; phylum Mollusca; class Cephalopoda; order Oegopsida; family Thysanoteuthidae; genus Thysanoteuthis; species Thysanoteuthis major. Next base: position 4,297,431 of record OY735234.1, on the reverse strand, counting down.
ACAAAAAACAAAGGCATGTTTAAATCAACAGGTGTATCATTACATATACCACACATCTTATGTTGAATTTCACAAAATGGAAATTGGCGATTTTTATGGGGTTTCCATAGGCTTTTTCAGAAAACAAGTCTGTTGAAAAATATTTTTTTTCTAAGTGGTTTTTCTTTTAAGATTTTCAGGAAAAAATCTTTTTAAGTTAGATCTATGAAATCAAACTATACACATTTTCAAATCAGCGTTTTCTAATATGCTTTTTCATCATTTATTTGAACTTACATGTTGGGATTTTAAAACATTTTTTCTACGTGTTTTTTTTTTTTTCTTCTCTACCATCAGTTATATCTTTGAACTCAAAGTATGCGTATCTTGAATAAGCATCACCTAGGGAGGTTTTTTTTTATTTATTAGAACGTACTCACATGTGAGGGGGTTAAAGTTCGTTCTTTTTTAAATAAGCAGGGGGGGGGGATAATTCATTTGGGGCACCCGGAGACACAAACGTACACACGAGCAAAGATACCATTAGTGGGGCTATGGTGATTCGATATGTCTGAAAATCTTCCGAGTTCATGGTTTACTGCAAGATGTACCTATATGTTCCACCTGTATTTTTATCAGTCAAGTGTCTGGTCAATAAAATACAGAATTTAAATGACACACGAGGATCAGAAACCATCCACCAAAACTATACACCGGTTAACATAGGTTTCTCCAATTTCGTAGTGGTTCTGCCTGGCTAATTATCTACGTACCTATGAGTCATGCGTGGAGACCATACCTGTGGAACTACTGCTTATATCAACATTTTCTTTAATGCTCACTAAAGAGTTTTTTTTAGGGATATTCAGTTAACAATGTAAGTTTATGCTGAATTGGTGCCTTAGTTTGTGTCCGGTAGCATCCAACCTTTCCTCCATTTTCTTAACTGATCACCCGCAACACGGTATGCTAACAAAAGACGTTCGCCACGTAACGGTTTCTATAGAGTGACTCACCAGATCTGTTTTGTAAGTAAAGATAAAATTATTTACCAAACTCAGCCAAAACGAGTTAGTGTTACCCCAAAAGTTGATTTTTTTTTCAAGCATCTAACTCGTTACGATGTCTACAGCATCCATTTTTAATCATCTTTTTTAATTCTTTTTTTTTTTTTTTTTTTTTTTTTGCCATGGCCCCCTCAAGGGTTCTTCTGTTCAAGGCCCCTTCCTCAAACAGCAATACAACACGAAGTGATGGACAGAAATTGAATTATAATCATTTCAGTCTATAGTCCCTTCAAAAAGTGCCAGGGTCCCCAAGAGAGCCATACGACTTGCGTTGAGAATGGCTGGTCAACAGAAAAAAAAAAGCTTATTGCAGATATTCAAGCTAATTTGTATCGGGGGTGGGGACAAAAATTACACAATTCTGGCATTGGTGTGTCTTTGAATGTATTTTATAGAGAAGCTAAATGAATATTCCTTTTTCAATCTAACGAGAATTTGGTTCGTGATGCGATAGTTTAAAGGAAGCTAAGAAGTAAATTTATTGAGCTGCAAATCATTTCGGCCATTAGCTCAAATGACGTCTTCGATATTCGATATCCCTGAGTGAGGCGGAGAGAGAGTGAGATGGATGATGAGGGAAGCAATAAGAATTCGGTCTGAGGTGAAACGGCGTGCCACTGAAATGTCAGACAGGGGGGAACTGTAGCGTGATAAATGTCAACACAGGTATGCTCCCCACCAGACAGACACATATACGCGCACCCACGCATTCACGCATACGGACACCCGCTCACATGCACACAGGTACCCACACATACACATGCGCACCTTCTCACACACATGCTGAAATACTCACATGAGCTCCCACGCACTCTCATGAACACAAACACATACAGATGATCACACATACACTCACGTGAAAACAAGTACGAATATATATATATATATATGTGTGTGTGTGTGTGTGTGTGTGTGTGTGTGTGTGTGTGTGTGTGTGTGTGTGTGTGTGTATCGTGATACATATATGTAAATAGATCCTCCAAGAGTACAAACACAGCTCATACTCGTTGGAAACGTACAGAATTGTTTTGAAATACGGTTTATTGGTGTAGGAGGTGCGATACCTCGAGACTCACATACGGATTATTCGGGATCGTAGAAACATTTTTAGAAACAGAGTTCTTTTTAGATATCTATGCAAAATCTTTCTAATGGTAATATTTATAAATATGTACATCGATAATTCCGTAGCCTGATAGAAAAAAAAATGTATTTACACGACAAATATTTATTTTTCTTCGTAATCCCTCCTCTTGTCTATGGATTTAGTCCCACATTTCGCCGTATATTGCATAGATTGGATTTTATTCAGAGAAATTCTCCAAATGAAATTCAGATAATAACTATATCAGGCTTTCAACTTTGGGATCCACCTTTGTGTATTTGTATATATATATATATATATATATATATATATATATATATATATATATATATATATATATATATATATATATATATATATATATATATACATATATATATATACGTACATATATATACGTACATATATATATATATATATATGTATATATATATATATATATATGCGTGCATGTGTATTTATATGCTTATGTGCGTGCATGCATATCTGTGTATGTCCAACTTGTACGTACATGCACGTATACACACCTATAAATGTGTACAACTATGATGAGAGGCCAGATACAAGACATTTTGCCAAGTTACCCCGAGATGTGGGACAAGCAGATTTATTGCTACTCACTTGTATATGTATGTATGAATTTTGGAGCCTTTGATAAATGCCCCACCACTATGGCCAGAAGGCTAGATCATAGCATTCCCTACACGGCAGAGCTCGTGGGGTGCTCGAATTCATGCCCTTCAAAAAGCATAACACCGACATGCTCACAAGCAGGCTCACCCAGAATTATAAATTAGACTACGAACTTATTGACTTGACTTCATATGTATGGACACACACACGCATATATATATATATATATAATATATATATATATATATATATATATATATATATATATATATATATATATATATATATATACATATATATGTATATATATATATATATATATATATATATATATATATATATATATATATTGCGTTATATCATATTGAAACTCTCATTTGAGATTATATCCATCATTGCACAGTTGATATATCACTTGGCCAAGACAATGCAACCAGGTTCAATTCCTGCAGCAGCCCCAGTTTATCTAAATGATCATTCATTCTATCAAATATTATTTAATTCATTCAAAATATTATTTTATTACAAAAGATCAAATGAAAATACAACTTGTTTTATTTTTAAAAAAATCTAAATAACTATTTCTGACATCAAGTCGTTACTAAAACATCTACAATTAGAAGAAATTGGCAACACCGAGAAAGGGGCGTAATCATATTTTGGTATGTCTGCTCATGATGGCAACTGACACTGAAGACGTTAGTGCATCTAAAAATGTAGGGAGGGATAATTGATCGATGATCACCTATGTATTCTTACAAGCATCTAAAACATTTTGTGGTTACAAGAATTAGCAGAACTTAACACTACTGAGCCAAAACAATATGATTAACGACACATAGCAATGAAATTAGGTATTTCCAAAATGGTACAACGTTTGGGGTATTTCTGTTAAGTTGTGGTGAGTACCTACAGACAGGAGGTAAAATCTCCAACCGTCAACAAGGCGTTGGGTGGTCAAGACTGCGTAGCAAGAACTGAACTGAGCTAAATGTACGAGCTAACAAAAGACCGACTGTGGTACAAATTGCAAAAAGCTTTAATCAAAGTGAAGGAAGTAATGCGTCATAACACACAGTATATCGATCCCCGTTGCGAGGGCTAGTCAGAGTACCCATGCCAAGCGAATTTCGTCGCCAAGAGCATCTTTAGTGGGCATGCAAGCAGTGGTGTAATGTAATGGTTTTGGCACATTCTGTTTGGAAACACTTAGTCTTATCATTTATGTGGTCGGGTAATCGCTTCCCTCAACATTATTAAAGATCAGGTATAAAGACAAGGGTGTATAACCAATGCAAGTTCCCAGTAGTCACTTATGGAGCTGAAACATGGAACCTAACAAAGAGACAGACCTGTAAATTGAGAACCATGCAACGTACACATGAAAGAATAATGCTGGGCCTGACATGCAGAGACCTCAAGACAGCACAGTTCATCCGAGAGAAGACAAGAGTCAGGGACATCATAGAATCCATTAGAAATCTCAAATGGTGGTGGACTAGCCATGTTGCAAGAATGGCAGACAACCAATGGACATCACAACTCACGACATGGATCCCCCGAGATCACATGCGCAACCGAGGCCGGCAGAATATAAGATGGAGAGACGAGCTAGACAAGTTCAGAAAGTATTGGCTCCGCGACGCCCATGATAGAAAAGTGTGGCAAATCCTGTGGAAGGTCTATGTCCAACGAAGGACGTTAAAAGACTAATGATGATATCTTTTCATTCGACAGAGTATCATCTTTCAGCAGAACGTAGCATCCTATCAAATCACACTAAATTTTAAACACACGAGGAACACTTCACTGTATTGTTCTAGTCACTAAACTCTCCAGATCTCAATCTAGGAGAGGACTTTCGGGACATTTTACACCAACAAATTCCCTCTACAGAACCGTCATCAGGTAACTGCTGCAGTCGAAGGACCTATAGTTAACATTCTTGTACCAGATCTCAGAGGAAACTTTCAGAGTCTATGCCTGATTGGGTAAGAGCTGTTTTGCAGGCACATGGTGGACCAACGACTTATTAGTGGTCCATTTTTGTTCATTGGTGTAGTGCTATTTACCCACCACAAGAAACAGTCTTAATTTTTCAACCATTCATATGAAATCTTATCAAAAGAACAAGGGAAGAAAACTAGTTACTGTTGCACAGCTATAAATGAAATAGATAGATAGATAGATGCATAGAAGAAATGAGGAGAGGGCTGCTTATCCTTAACATCGTAATACGTAATTTTTGTTAGCTTTTCTCATTTCTGAAAAGTATTCTTTCTTTTTCCTTTCTTTTCTTTTTTTTACTTTTTTGTTGCTCCTTCATCAAACATGTTTTAAAATCCTCTTCATGACGTCATCATTGTTATTACAAAAAGGAGAACAATGTTAATGTTTGATTGTATTTTTCAAGCAATTTTGAAAAAAAAAATTTTTATATATATATATCACTTTTGTTCATCCTACATATTTTTGTTTGCTCTGCGCATTTTTTTTTTCTGCCAAATACATTTACATTTTCATTTTATTCATGTCGCGTTTCCACCTACTTTGGTTGATTCCAATTTAGCTCTTTGTCAGAAAATCTTTTTTCTTCTTCAATTTCTTCTTTTATGTTATGAATTTCAACCGTTTGTTTCGTTCGTTTCATGTTTCCGGAGTGATTTGTTTAGTTTCCTCTTTTTTCCACTCTCTCTCCCTTCCTCTCTCTTATTCCTTTTATTGTTTCCTTCCCTTTTATATTTTCTAGTGTTTATTAAGGAAATATATTTGCACAATTCATTCGCTTGTTTATTCTTCCTGATCTTGTATTATTTTTAGTTTTCGCTGACTTGTTTGAATCCGTCTTTTTCAAAAAAAAAAAAATTTCTCATGTTTTATTTATGCACTTTTCTTTAACATACAGCTTCATCACAACTCATTCCCGGAGCCTCTCAACCATACTCGTCTATGTAACTATCTGAAATTATAAATGCATTATATTATTTTGAAATGACCTCCTGTTATTAGACGGTGAAAGTATCATTTGGCCCAAACAGCGAAAATAGAACAAACAATTGAAGGAAATGGGGCCGCTGCAGAAACCGATAAGTAGCTGCTTTAACGTAACGTCGCTATCTACCTATCTATCTATATTGATCTCTCTCTCTCTCTCTCTCTCTCTCTCTCTCTCTATATATATATATATATATATATATATATATATATATATATATCCGTTTAGCGTTTAGCTCAATGGTTAGAGCATTGCTGCGTTGAAGCAGCTACCCTATCGGTGGTAGGTTTGATTCTTGCAGCAGTCCCATTTTAGCCGCCGGTGATGCAGAAGCCAGTCAGTCCATATCTATCTGTTCTCTCGGTTAATCTAGGTAGCTAGTTTAGAGGTAATATGCCCCCCCGCAGAAAAATTCCTAGTTTTACTCAGTTTTTCCACCATTCTAAATCATCATTCAGTATTTTTTTCTTTTTCTTTTTTTTTTTTCATTTTTTTTTTTTTTTTTCTCACAAAATTATACTTTTTATCTGAAATTCCTCGTCTATTCCTATTCTGTAAGTGGGGCAAGTGCTTCCAGGCCGAGAATGACTGAGCTACCTAATGATCTACTTGTTGAGCTTTGCTCCATGTCGGTCCTATTAGTCTGTTTATTTGTCATAGTCTGGCACAAGATTGTAATTGCAGGGCTCCCAACGAAGATCGAACGTAAGCTATAATAGTCAGCACAACTAGCTTGTTAATCACAACTCCCTGTCGTGCAGGCTATAATTTTATTTACTAAGCATAACCTAGCATAAGCTTAGCATAACCTAGCATAAGCTTAGCATAGCCTGGCATAAGCTTAGCATAACCTAGCATAAGCTTAGCATAACCTAGCATAAGCTTAGCATAGCCTGGCATAAGCTTAGCATAACCTAGCATAAGCTTAGCATAACCTAGCATAAGCTTAGCATAACCTAGCATAAGCTTAGCATAGCCTGGCAAAAGATAGCAATTGTGGAAAATCCAATCTGGATTGAACTCACTGCAGTAACAATAGTCTGCTTATGTCATTTACTAATATAAGTTTAGTGTGACCTAAGGAAATAAAGTTCTGGTCACCCTTTGAAGACCGAACGCATTCTATTTAGTAAAGATATACGATATAAGCTAGCTAAACAACACTCCATGTCAAGGTGCCCTTGTGGTATAAAAAATGTATATGTATGTATATGAGTATGTATGTGTGCGTGATTTTTATTATTTGATTGTTTTACCTCGTCAGTTACTTGCTTCTGAGAAGGAAAAAAACTTCATATTACATAAAAATATTTTTGGGCTGTCTTTCTCATATGAATTCATCTCCTGAACACAACGTTTCGGCTGTTGTACCCGGCAGCCTTTTTGAGTACGATGCCATCGGTGGTGATGTATCGGTAAGCTGAGACGGGAGGTCCTTGTCGCCAAAGCCTGAGGAAAGAATGAGCCCATTACACTGTCTACCTGTGGTTGGTGGTAGTTGTAAGTTCAGACAAATTAAGGCCCTTAGGTACAGCGGTCGAAACATTGCATTCAGATGATTAACCAACATGGGGACGGCAATCCGAAAACATTCATACGTGATAATAATCTCTCATCTGAAAAAAAATCCAAATCGAAATAAACTCAATTCTTTTCTTTTCTATTTTAAACAGAAAATCAGTTCACTTCGCTCTTTAACCTGACCTCATGTCATTTTCTTTCTACTGACATTAGTTCAAGCGTTTTTAAACGGGTTTTCTTTCAATTGATTCAAATTCATTTCCTTTCTTGATTTTTCATTCCATTCTTCAATTAGAATCCTTTTTTCTTCTTTCTCTCATTCTTTTTCTTACTTTCTTTCTCTTTTTCTTTCTTGTTTCCTTTCTTTAGTTGTTTCTTCCTTTCGTTCTTTTTTGTGCCCTTCCTTTCTTTCTTTTGTTGGTTTGCTCTTTTTTTTTTTCGTTCCTTCTTCCTTTCTGTCTGTCCTTCGCTCTTTATTTCATTCTTTGTTTATATCTGATTGTCTTTAGTTATTTCATATTTCTTCCTTTCATTTCTTTCATTTTTTCTCGTTTCGTCTTTCTTTCGTTTATTCTTTCGTTCCTTCGCTTTTTCTTCAGTTTCTTCTTTATTATTTCGTTCTTCATTTTCTCGTTCCCCTTGTCAAACTCGTAGTATTTGAATTTCGACTTTATTTCTGTTTATTACTACGATGACAATGACAACATCAAAAACCAGTGACGTCATATACGCGAAAACTGGTGACAAATTCATTCTCTTAACTCAGGTCGATCTGTATTTGCTAATGCCATTTACAGGAATTAGTAATAAAAAAGTTCGAATTAGTATAAGTAGTTTTAGAATGATATCTTACGGAGAAATAAATTCTGTATTGCTTACTTTTTAGATTTTTATGACACAAGCGAGTTGACCCTAGTTCAGCTTAGCTTGTCATATTTATTTTTGTTTAATTTTAATGTTTCGTTATTCCTTTTGTTATTTCGTTCTCATTCATCGAACTATTGGTGTGCATGTCAAGGTCCATCTCTTCAATGTTACAGAACATCCCCTCTCTCTCATCAATAATATTTATTATATGAAATTGTCATATATTCAATGATGTTCGTTGTTACTTATATATATTTAGCTGGCTAGGTAATCTTTTGAGTATGCTGGCAGCTTGATACGATCTATCTGTTAGAGACCGTCAACCAAAACTGTCAGCATCAACCTAGGTTTCGTCAATCTTTAAGAGTGGCTGGCTGACTGGCTATTCATGTACCGCATATACAGGTCACATCGATAGGGCAAGTGGGCTGTGAGTTCAAACATTTACTCCTTGATACGTCTAGAAGAAAACCCTTTTTCTATCTTTTTAAAAAAATCCCACTACAAATAGGTGATAAGGTCGAATGTACGAAGTAAGTTGACGTTGAATTGCCTCAAAAGAAAAATAGTAACCTATTCATTGATCACCCCTTTTCACAATTTTTTTTATTTATCACCCCCAGCACAGCATACTGCCAAAAGACGTTGGTCATGACCCTCCTATTGAGTGACTATCCTAACCTATCAATATCTCTCTCTCTCTCTCTCTCTCTCTCTCTCTTTATATTTATATATATATATATATATATATATATATATATATATATATATATATGTGTGTGTGTGTGTGTGTGTGTGTCTGGATTTCTCTCTTTTTCTTTCTTTTCCTTTGACACCCCCATTCATTGGCTTCTCTGTTATTCCTCCGTTCTCTCTATATAATCTGAAAACCCTTTCTTTCGTCTGTTGTGTTTGTTTCATGCTTTTTTTTTTTATTTCTTTCCTTTCTCTCGAACATTTTCCTCCTCAGTACACCCATTTAAAACCAATTTTTCAATTTTCCCTTGTCCTTTATATCTTTCTAAATCAGGCTGAATCCTTTGCCTTCGTCCATCGCCGGGTCGATTCAATTTGTCGCTTTGTTCCTGACACAAACTCCACGGTTCAACTTCCTTTTGTCCAGCAGACGCCATCTTTTTGACGTCTTCTTTCCACTTGTCTTATTTCTCAGCCAAATTATCTATTAGGTCCAGAACTGCGTGCACGCATGCACACACAAACACACACACATGCACACGCACAAACTCAAACACACACATACGTGCACACACACACATATATATATATACAGGTATACTCACACATGCATACACACACACATATATATGCACATACACATGCACATACGCACGCCTACATATGTATAAATACACTAGCTAAATAACCATTTCATATATATATATATATATATATATATATATATATATATATATATATATATATATATATATATATATATATATAGTAGAATGTGGATTCACTAAACAAACTAGCTCATGTTTCTGCCCTCTCTGGGCCTCATGAGGCGAATCAAATAATATGATGCAATCATATATAAATATATATATATACACACACAAACACACACACACACACACACATATATATATATATATATATATATATATATATATATATATATATATATATATATATATATATATGTATATATATATATATATATATATAATTATGTTATATCATTTGAAACTCTATTTGAGACTTTTTACTAACCAGCGGGCCGATTTGCTCAATTGTGAGAGCGATGCCACGTCAAGGCAGCTACCTATGTTCATGTACCTTTTATAATGCGACTGACAAACACACAAACAGCCATCTCTCACTAATATATTTATAAATAAGATTCTTCTAGAAGAATTCACGAAAGAGACGGAAAACCATGAGTAATTCAGTGGTTAGTCTGATGGTTTTAAAACTGCAAAAGTATATTCGATTCCATTTGCGTTCACCTGAATTAATCTAACTTCGTGCAAGCCATTGCTTATGTCAAATTAATCGAGATATAGGCACATATGGGTGTTCCTAAAGATTCTTATGGAGTTATGTATATTTTGAATAAGTTGCCAAGATATGTTGAAAATAGCACTAGTGCACAAAGATTTTGAAATAATTTAGATATGCTTAGATTATGGGAAGAGTGAGAGCTTACAAGGACATTTTTGAAATCGATCTGATGAGTTTTTCAAGAGAGTCTAATCTGTGAATTACCTTAAATTGTAGATGCTGTTCGTATTTATGAACATTCAAATATGTTTCATGATTTTTAAAATTTGTTTTAAAGTTGATCTGTGAATACTTTGTCCGGTTTGAAATTCTCAAAGAGGAAAGATAAAATGATGATAAATAAATTTTGAATCTGTTACTATCGTTGATGTTACATTGGTAAAAAAAAAAGAAATAAGACAACGACCTTTCTTTCGACCCTGGCCTTTATATCTAAAAGATTGTTTAATACACATGGGTGTTACTCAAATCACAGTTAAATCATTACTTATTATTCCCGAATTGTTCATAATTATGATTCCGGAACATTCCAAAAACACTTATATTTGACTTTATAAGAGTTTGCCCTAAGAGGGCGTAATATAACGTTAGCTGTGGTGGTGCTAGGTCCCAATGCGCTCTCCACAATTTTTAGAAAATCATTTTTTTAGTTTATTTTTCAAGATTATGGTATAAGTCTGGATATACATCGAAAAAAAAACAATACTCCGGCTCATAACTTCGGACAATTCTCATGTTTCTGTGGCTTTTCAAAGTGTATGAAAACATTAAGAACAAGGTCTGCTTGGAAAGTGTCCAGTCATATTGAATATATCGAGAACCAGTGGGCTTGGAATAACTTGGCAACCATACAAAGAGGACCTTACTTCGAATGCATGAACAGAACAAATATTCCTCCGTGTAATTACTCAGTCGGTGCTGAGCCACCACTGAGTAAGCACGTGTACCGTACGACTGTTGCTTTCACAATGACTGAGCATTTGTGACGTATCATGCAAAGTTTTTTTTTTTTTTGCTGGGGCGGGGGCAACATTGCATCATTCAGGTCTTTCAGTACCTCTCAGGGTCAAGATTTGTCTCCCTGTTACTTCTGGGTTTCCCCAAAAGATTTCAGACCTTTGACAAGATTAAAGAGGACGGAACGAGGCAACTGATGGTGATCCCGAAGGAAGACACTTCAGACTGTTTTGGTAAGTGGTAGGTACGCTGGAAGCTAGAATACTTAGGTGCTATTGCCCTTGGTGGACTACTTCCACGTTAAAATTAAGTGGCTGGATACTTTTAGGACAGAACTCGTATACGTGTATTTCATATGTATTTATGTGCGTATTGTAGTGAGTTTCTTAAGCATATGTTTATTTGCATGTAGTCAAATGTTGGTATCTTCTTCAACTTGAGTGAGTATTTTGTATGATATATTTGTCGTATATTCTTCAATGTGTGTATGTGATCTCGTGTCATTGCATTTGAGCACGTTTATATGAGAGTAATGGAAGGTGGAAGAAAGCAAAGAAAGTGAATGTGTATGTGAGTGTGTATGTGTGTGTAAGCGCATGACTGTATGTGTGTGTGTCTGTCTCAAACAGCCGTTTCCTACAGTAGCTGACCTGCATATTTCAGTTTTTCTAATGACCTATTTTGTATTATTGATTTTTTTTTTGTCCAGACGGACAATGCCAGATTCCGTGTTTTTCATTTTCTCTTTTGGCTCCAAATTCCTTTAAAAATTCATTTAATCGTTTGGCCTCCATTTTCTTCTAGAGCCTGCAACCGAGAGACATCTTTTTTCAAGTCTAATTCGCCTAATTCCTATCTTCATTGACTTTCTTTTTCACCTTTTTTTTTAGTTCGTTTTTCGTTTTTGTTTCTTTTCCACTCTAAAATGACAAATAGATGTTTCTTCATGAATTTTTCAGCTTCTGCTCAATGTTCACTTTTTGAAACACAACGATCATTCATTTTTTTTTAATTCATACTTCCATTTTTCCCCATATCCACGGATATTTCTGGTTTTTCTTTCTCATCATTTTGTAGACTATCAACACCATCGAGGTCTACTTTGTGTTTTTCTTTTTGTCTTTCTTTTCCTTTATTCTCCTTTCTTTTTCTTCTTCGTCTCATTTTTTCTTTTTTTTCCCATTTTTCTTCTTTTTCTCCATTTCCTTCTTCTTCGTATCTTCATTTTTACTACTATTATTTTCATTATTGGTACTTAATGAGCTTACTTATGTACAACACGAAGTCACTATTATAGTGTATCCAATGATGGTTGAACTCGCTGCAATGATAATCTTCTACTAGACTGGCTTACAAACCATTGTTCTATGACGTGACACCTACAGGTATTTACTAAGTTTTCGTTAGTACAGCACTAGGCCACAAGTAAAGCACCCGGCATGAATCGAACTCTCTAAAGTAGTAATGAAGTCTAAGATTAACTTCCTAGCCATAGCTCTTGGTCGAGGCACCCAGGAGATAAATATCTTTATCACAATGATAACCTTAGTTTATTACGGCAGAGGATTGTTGTCACGGAGGTATCCCCTTGGGATCGAACTCACTGCACAAGCATACTAATCAGTGAGACGGACTCACTGATTATCTTGCTACAGTAGATGTTCTTTATTATTATAGATATTGATATTATTTTCATCATCGTCATCATCATCATTATGATCATCATAATAATGATGATGATGATGATAATGATAATTATAATAATCATTATTTTTATCTTTGTTGTTGTTGCAGATGCTGTTATTTGCATAGTAAAGATTGGTCGGATCATTTAGGTATATAACGGTAATTCTGTCCATGGACAGAGAATCTATGGGCTCTGCCAAAGATCAAAGTGTCATATTATAGTGTAGTATCTATGCGCTCATTGAAAATTGTAACATATATATATGTGTGTGAGTGTGTATGGGTATGTGTGTGGATATATGATACGTTTCATGTATGTGGATTATTATCATCATCATCATCATCATTATTATTATTATCATTATTACTATTATTATTATTATTATTATTATTATTATTATTATTATTATTATTATTATTGAATCTCACACCAGTTGCCTGGTGGTAACCGCTGGAGTTTGAGTGACAGCAAGTCTCCTCAAGTCTCCAGCCCTCCTCTCCTAGTACTAGCAGGTCGCAGTAATTCTGCGATTTACAGTTTCACACCGGTTGCCCAGTGGTTATCGCTGAGGGCTGAGTGACAATAAGTCTCCTCAGGTCTTCAGCTAACGTCTCCTCCCTCTTTCGCATATCATGACAGAGCTACTATTCGTTGCAGTACTTATATCTCTAGTACCTTCCTCAGTACCCGTGCAGTTCCCAGTAGTGCTGTGGTCTGTACGGTCTCTATCCTCCCCCTAATCCCGATCTCCTCCAGTCTCTCCCTCAGCGTTCTGGGGACAGTTCCTAGTGCTCCCACTATGACTGGCACTACCCTGGTTTTCATGTTCCACATTTTCTTTAACTCCCTTGCTAGGTCCTGGTATTTTTCCCTTTTTTCACCCTCCTTCTTTTTTACTCTATGGTCTGCAGGCACAGCCACGTCTACTATTTGGCAGGCCTTCTTTTTTTTGTCTACTATTACTAAGTCCGGCCTTCTTGCCTGGATGAGGTGGTCAGTTTGGATGTCAAAATCCCACAGTAGTTTGTGGTTGTCATTCTCCAAAACTGCCTCTGGCTTGTGCTGATACCACTTTTCCCCATGGTTGAATCCCATTTGTTTACTTAGTTCCCAGTGTATCATCGTTGCTACTCTATCGTGTCTATGCTTATACTCCTTCTGGGCGAGTTGACCACATTCACTAGTTATGTGGTTTACTGTCTCATCTCTTTCACCGCACATGCGGCATTTGCTGTTTGCCTGTGTTCTGTCGATTTTAGCTTTTATGTAGTTTGTCCTTATGCTTTTGTTTTGGGCTGCCATGATGAGCGATTCTGTTTCTCTCTTAAGGTTTCCCTTTCGTAACCACGTCCATGATTTCTCGTCTGCTATATCTTTTATCTGTCTTTTAAACTCGCCGTACAATTTTTTCCCTTCCCACTTTTCTTTTCTAGTTTGCTGTACCGTTCCATTGCTTTCTACTTTGTTTGTTGCACTATCCCTCGCGCTCTTTATGATTTCTTCACTATTTGTTTGCACATATTTATCTAGGACTACTCTAGCTCTCTGGACACAATCTTCTATGCTGATGAGCCCCCTACCACCTTCTTTTCTCTTAACGTATAGTCTATCTGTATCATCCCTAGGGTGTAATGCTTTATGCATCGTCATAAGTTTCCTTGTTCGCCTATCCATTGATTGGAGCTCTTCCTTTGTCCATCCTAGGAATGGTCCTGTATACCTAACTACTGACACAGCCCAGGTGTTCATTCCTTTTATTAGATTTCTGCTATTTAATTTGGTTTCTAATATTTTCCTTATCCTTCTAAGGTATTCCCTCTTAATTTTCTCCTTCATCTCTTCCCGTTTTATCGTGTCACATTCAAGGACACCTAGGTACTTGTATCGGTCTTGTGCAGTCAATGCCCTAATCTTGTTGTTGTCCGGAAGTTCAATTCCCTCAGTCATTGAAAGCCTTCCTTTATGCATCACCATTATTGCGCATTTTTCTATCCCAAACTCCATTCCTATGTCCTCACTATATTCCCTTACTTCGTTGAACAGAGTCTCAAGCTCTCCCCTGTTTTTCGCAAACAATTTAATATCGTCCATGTACATTAAGTGGTTGACCTTTCCTTTTGTTTTAGAGAAGTGGTATCCTTTGCTGTTTTTCAGGATTCTGTTAAGCGGTATCATTGTTAGAACAAATAACAGTGGGGACAACGAGTCCCCTTGGAAGATCCCCCTTTTTATCCCTACCTCGGCTAGTTTGTCCCCTGCAGCTGTCAAATCTACTTTCCAGTCTTCCATTGAATTACCAATGAATTTAACCACCGGTTCGCTAATTTTGAACATTCTAAGGCATTCGAGTATCCAGCTATGTGGAATCATATCGTATGCCTTTTTGTAATCTATCCATCCCATTGCGATATTCTTTCTCCTTTTCCTTACTTCTTTTAAGATCATCTGGTCTATGTAGAGTAAATCGTTTGCCCCTTTGGTTCCTATCCTACACCCTTTCTGTTCTTCTGGTAGTAGCCCCCTTCTATCCATTGACATGTATATTCTCTCTGCTATTTGCCCGGTCAGATTATTATTATTCGCAATCTCACACCATTGACCGACAGCAAGTCTCCTTTAGTCTCCAGTCCTTCCCTCAAAGTGCTCATAGGTCACAGTAATACTGCAGTTTACAGTTTCAAACCGGTTGCCCAGTGGAATTATTTTATTTTCAATTATTATTATTATTATTATTATTATTATTATTATTATTATTATTATTATTATTATTATTGATAGGTGCTTCTCAAAAGTTCTATGTGTATGTAAGCAGCCTATGCATAGCACTTTTCAATGAGCACACAGACACTGTATCAATTTGCATATACATAAGGATACATATTGTGTTTTATGTTTGTGAATACTTACATGAGAATATATATATATATATATATATATATATATATATATATATATATATATATATATATATATATATATATACACATATATATATATACACATATATATATATAGATATTTTTCATATATGATATATCATACTTACATGAGCATATGTAGGTGCGTATGTGTGTGTGAGAGAGAGGATGTGTGTGCACGCACGTTCCGACCATTAAAACGATGCTTGCGAACGTCTTTATCAACGAGGTGCATGATCACATGCCCATGGACTCAAACACCTCGGAATTGAATCGTGCGGGCAAATTTGATGAGGTCAGTAGATTTGAGCATCTAAGTTCTTTATATTGCACACCGCTTCAGACAAAAGACATTTCTTCTAAACTTCCAAAGTCCTGTAGAACAATGCATTTTTCCTTCATTTTTTATACGAAGCCTATCTCCACGATGCAGTCAACGGCGAAACTCTGGTCACCATCACAACCACAACTAATAATTACCGACATAATTGTTTTCAGATCTCTTCTCAAATTTTTCGACCCAATTCTGGCCGTACTACCAATTAGACCGACACCAAAATCATTATTTTTTTCGATGTATGTCTTTTTCACTAATTCCCACATCTTTTCAATATCAATTCCATTACTGTAATATCATTCTTCTCTCTCTTTTCGACGATTCCGAAAGAAGAATTACTACAGGTAATACAATTATCATTGCTATAAACAAGAGAACGGCTATCATCTCGACTACCAATGGCCACCATTACAACGCCACGCAATTCAGCCCCACCCCACCCTGCCCAGTTACAATCACCCCCATTATCTCCAGTGTCAACAAGGCTACCATGACGATTCACATCATCAATATTACTGGATTTGTGAGACTTGCAAGAATATTCCAATATTTTATGGCCCAAAAAATCACAGACAGTTATTTATCAGTAGATTTTAAAATCCACACGATTTAAGAGGAATAAGATAATTGTTCCTCTAGACTGTCTTATTTCATGGTGTGGGCACTACATCTTCCTTCATAAGCTCATGAAGGTATGATATATCATATATGAAAATTACGTATGTATACATATATGCTCTACTATATATACATATATATATATATATATATATATATATATATATATATATATATATATATATATATACGAATAGGTGAAGTGCTTAGTATGTTTCATTAAGCGTACGAACACTATACATACGCACACACGCACACGCACAAGCATGAAAGAAACATTTTTTTTTTTTTGCACATTGAATATTCATTTTTCAAAATAATCTCTGAACAGTTAATATAGTGCTGAATATTAATCACTTGGAAATATTCCCTCCAAATAAAGGTCAAATGGGATTAGGTCATGGTGTACAAAGATAAAATCTGCATCTGTCCACCCTCAAGTATGAACACCAATCAACTCCATTTCTTGAAAGCCGCCGAAATATGAAATATGAGATGCCTAGCTGATAAAAGATGAGTCGTTACCTACTAGCAAGACTGCAGATAAAATATGAGATGCCTACCGAAGAGAGGCGGATAGAAAGACTATAAATTGGATTCAGCATTGCTAACCAGAAACAAGTGAGGATGTATAAAAACTTCAGCGTGAAACTCGGATCATCGAAAAACACTAATTGGTCTGAAAATATTGTTTTACGATTGCTTTATCCCTGATACTGAGCAATCTTCATTTACGAATAATTCAATGATCAGAAATGATAACAACGAATTTGTAATGTATCTCAAATTTCTCTTAAACGATTGTATACATTTCGTCTATCGATATTTGAACATCATGAGGGAAGGAGTGAACAAAAATCCCACTTATCTTACGTGTATCCTTAGGCACACTGACCCATGTACAAAACTTTCCAGTCTTTAGGATGAAGCAGCCTCCAACCAGGTTCAAGGATGTTTAAGTTGACCTGACCGTAAATTGACCTTTTACGGATTACGCCCTCCATCCTATGTTCATCTAAGTTAGTCTGGTACTCAGATATGCGGCCCACACGGTGTTTCAGTCTTCGTTAGATTTAGAAATTCCAAAATTGACCCGACTCCACCCAAAACTGACCTGACCCTAAATTGAATTTTAGATGTCTGCAGATGTCAGTACCATCTATCCTGTGTTCATCCTGTCCTCGAATTATCTTTGTAGGCTGATTTGTGGTCTGGTTGCCATTAGATTTAAAAATGTCAAAATTGACCTTACCCTAAATTGACCCTTATAAGTCATCAGATGTCACTGCCACGTATCACCTCTCCATCCTGGGGTTGAGCTTATCTTTTCACACAAATTCACAGCCTTTAGAGTGGAGCTATCTCCGTTAGATTTGGAAAATATCCAAATTAACTCGACACCAAATTGAGCTCTAGTGATAACAAAAGAACATTGCCATGTATGCTATATTCATTCTAAGGTCAAATTACCCTTATACACATACTTTCAGATTGTAGGGTAAAACTGTTTTGGAGTCTATAGAACATAAAGTTACAAACTAACTCATTCTTCGGTTTCTTAATAGTAAATGTGTGTGTGTGTGTGTGTGTGCGTGTGTATGTGTGTGTGTGTGTGTGTGTGTGTGCGTGCGTGTATGTGTGTATGCGTGTGTGTGTGCTGATATTTACTAAATATAGATAAGTCGGGTCGTTAGATTAATTCCTTCTAAAGGTGCAAACATTACATAAGTTACTGGTGTATGAGGCTAACTAACAAAAAAAAAAAGATTTTAATCAAGTGCAAATACCTTTGCCTAAAATTAAATACTGACTTCGAATATCAGAATATATATATGAATTGAGCACTCTGGTGGATGAGGGATTTCTGTGTAATTGAAATACATCGCTTAAATTTAGCCTTTTTGCCGGTGCAGTTCCGTAGTCTAGAGGTAGGATATCGGCCTACGGGTCTGAAGCGAAGGTTTCAATTCTGCCTCACGGTACTTGATGGGATAATGGAAAGACTATAGCCACACCGTAGAGATGTAATACATCGAAACAGCTGTCTGTGGATAACACAATGATATATATATATATATATATGCTAGAAATTTGAGGCATTCAATGAGCACCAATTCCACATAACTAGCAATATCCTGAGAAACCACCTTTGTAAGCCAAAGGTCTTTCTGTCTGTCCGTCTCTCTCTATATATATATCCCAACTATTTTTCTCTCTGATTTAACTTGTCAACTAACACAATTGTAAAAGTTTCACGTTAGTTTTTTCATTTTATCTTCGTGAAAACTTTTAAAACATTTTTCCACATCAAGAGAGTTGCAGGCAAAATCCCAGGTTCATAGAGCAGATTGAATGGATGAAAGCCCGAGCTTCAACACTATCAATTGTTATAAGAAGATAGCCACACAGACCATTGTGACTCTCGTGAATTCGATACACATCGTACTTCAGATTTTTGGGTACAGCTAATTTAAGCCAAGTATTGTAATTACCGAAAAGGTCTTTGTCATAGAGTAATGTTTCTCAATTTTTTCAGTCTAACGCTTCTGCTTGTGGCCCTTAGATACATGCCAACGCCCCTTTGGACTATAATATGAGAAGTATCCAACACTGATTTCTTTGCGGTAACTTGTCATTTTAACGA